>JAODUO010001155.1:37500-147500 GCA_025642075.2 Ridgeia piscesae | reverse complement strand
ACAGTACAGATGTCACTAACCACCCTGAAACAGTACAGATGTCACTAACTACCCTGAAATAGTACAGATGTCACTAACCACCCTGAAACAGTACAGATGTCACTAACCACCCTGAAATACAGTACAGATGTCACTAACCACCCTGAAACAGTACAGATGTCACTAACCACCCTGAAACAGTACAGATGTCACTAACCACCCTGAAACAGTACAGATGTCACTAACCACCCTGAAACATAAAAAAATTTAAAAAAGATGTCACTAACCACCCTGAAACAATACAGATGTCACTAACCACCCTGAAACAGTACAGATGTACATACCCTAAAGTGAACTACCTGAAACCATGCCACTAAACAGTACAGATGTAGTTCACAGTAAACTATTTGAATAAAATCACTGTAATGTACCATCATCCTAAATGAACACCTGTTAACCATCACTTCAAAAACATTTTGTAGTTAGCATTTGTTAAAATTTAAATATTATAATGTTTTTCTTTGCTGTATGATTGACGCATGAATGGTTCAACACTGAAAATAATACAAGACTGTTACTCAACTTCTATCTAACTATCTATCTACCTGTCTGGACAGCATCACCTACACAACTGATGTAGCACACACGTGTGTCCAGTGACACTGTCTGTGGCAGGAGAGTGTGGTGTATCGTGTGTGGTGTGTGGTGTGTGTGCGTGAGTGCGTGCGTGCATGTGTGTGGTGTGTGTGGTGTGTGTGGTGTGTGTGGTGTGTGTGGTGTGTGTGGTGTGTGGTGTGTTGTGGTTGTGGTGTGTGGTGTGTGGTGTATGTGGAATGTAGTCAGTGAGTAGTTACATGTGTGTGTGTGGTGCAGTGTGTGGATGTAATGGTAGTGTGTAGTGTCACAGTGTAGCCTCACCTCCTGTTTGAGTAGTTCCCCTCCACTCATTGCCTCCAGCTGATCAGACGTGATCTCCTCTGAGATCTCAATGCCAGCCATCTTCATGATGACTTCTCGCAGGATCAGCAGATCAACACTACAGATGTCACCATGTGTCAGTGTCAACACAGATCAACACTACAGATGTCACAGTGTGTCAGTGTCAACACAGATCAACACTACAGATGTCACCATGTGTCAGTGTCAACACAGATCAACACTACATATGTCACCATGTGTCAGTGTCAACACAGATCAACACTACATATGTCAGTGTGTCAGTGTCAATATAGATCAACTCTACAGATGTCACAAAGTGTCAGTGTCAATACAGTAATGTCAGTATGTGTGTAATGTCATCACATCTAGTGTCATTACATTACACGTATAGTGTCATTATTTCATTGTCAACATGGATAGGGTAACATAAAAGCTACTGAGTTGACACAGGTGTAATACATGTACATCATCAACATGGTAGTTGTGTCAACACAGTTACACTATGACAATGTTAACACAGCCACACTGTGACAGGACCACAATACATACAGAGCAAACATGGTCTAAATACAAGACAGAATGTCCACGACCCTTCTACCTCACCCCCTCAAGGCCTCACCCTGTACCCTCACCTCTACATCCCCACGTGTGGCTTCCTACACCCCTTCCTGGCATCACATCTACCCCCCTCCCAATCATAGCCTATCACCCTACATCCCCACTCACTGCTACCACACTACACACCCCACGGATGGCCTCATCCCTTCACCTACGGCCTCTCCTATACACCCCCACCCATGGCCTCAACTCTACACCCCCACCCATGGCCTCTTCCCTACACTTCCACCCATGGCCTCTCCCCTACACCCCCACCCTCACCTCTACACCCCCACTCACGACCTCCCTCCTACACCCCCCACCCATGGCCTCTCCCCATACACACCACCAATGGCTTTACTCTTACACCCCCCATCCATGGCCTCACCTTGACACCCCCACCCATGGCCTCACCCCTACACCCCCACCCCTACACCCCCACCCTCACCTCTTGCATGCCTTCAGTTGGTTGGCGACATACTGCAGTAGTCCTGTCAACTCTATCTGGTACTTCTTGAAGACGGTGCCACTGAAGTTGGCCAAACCTGTAGACAGTTGTCACGAGAATGCCATTAAGTCTTACCCACAACAGAACCAACCAGGTCAGTAGGTCACAACTATCACCCATGATGACAATCAGTGTTACTGACTTTAATTAAACTATTTAAAGCTAATCACTGGAATGCTACTGTTTTCAACATCAACACACATGGATTTGTAAGAGGAAATCCTTGAACAAAATATTACAGAAAAAACAAGATTGTGTGTGTGTGTGTGTGTGTGTGTGCGTGCACGCGTGCGCGCGTGCGCGCGTGCACGCGCGCACGCAATATCAATGTTAACTTTCAAATACTATCAACAGCAATCCCACAGAAACAACAACCAGTATATATAATAGAACTGGAGATGTTATGTTTGCATTTTCATTTTGCATAAACACAACTGTGCTTTTTATTAAGAACATTTTTCAGATGAGATTTTCACCACAAGTACACGTAGAACAGCTGAGAGAGACTTACTTTGTAGCCAGAGAGAGATGTTGGTGTCGTCCAGCTTCATGCGTTCTCTCTCCGGGTTTGCCAAAGCTTCTATGATACAATCTAAAGGTCGTTAAGGAACTCTTCAATCCAGTAACTTTAGTGAAACACATTACAGCATCACCGATAGTAAATACTGTGCAGCATCACCGATAGTAAATACTGTGCAGCATCACCGATAGTAAATACTGTGCAGCATCACCGATAGTAAATACTGTGCAGCATCACCGATAGTAAATACTGTGCAGCATCACCGATAGTAAATACTGTGCAGCATCACCGATAGTAAATACTGTGCAGCATCACCGATAGTAAATACTGTGCAGCATCACCGATAGTAAATACTGTGCAGCATCACCGATAGTAAATACTGTGCAGCATCACCGATAGTAAATACTGTGCAGCATTCTCCATTATGTTTATGTACACATTTCATTTATAAATAAAACTGACATATACTATATGGGCGTTACACGAACACACGTATGTTGGCATCTCAATAAGCACAGACGTAGGGGGCGCACCTGTCCACCTGCCCCTGGACTGTTTGCAATGAAAGCATATTCACAATCAAATGATGCGACAATATATTTTAGTAACTGGACCTGAGGCCCCAGGTCTGCACTTGCACTCAATATATTACTTACAACTTATTATCCACCTCAATTTGTGATGTTTGATGTAATTTTTGATGTATTATTAATCACCTTGTATCTAGATTTAAAGGTTTTGATAGAGTTTAAGTAGACATATTACTATTATAACTATTGCAGATGTCCTGCAGTGGTTGTGTGTAAGGATACAAGCAAGGGTGTCATACGACAGAGACGTCAGGTACTTGAGGGAATCAACCACAGGCCCAATGAAGTTGTCATAACGCTGGATCTGTGACAACACCTGCAACAACACCAACATGTCAAACTGATCTGTGACAACACATACAACAACATGTCAAACTAGTCTGTGACAACATCTACAACAACCTGTCAGACTGATCTGTGACAACATCTACATGTCAGACTGATCTGTGACAACATCTACATGTCAAACTGATCTGTGACAACACATACAATCAACATGTCAAACTGATATGTGACAACATCTATAACAACATGTCAAACTGATCTGTGACAACACATACAACAACATGTCAAACTGATCTGTGACAACATCTGACAACAATATGTCAAACTGATCTGTGACAACACCTACAACAACATGTCAAACTGATCTGTGACAACACCTACAACAACATGTCAAACTGATCTGTGACAACATCTACAACAAACATGTCAAACTGATCTGTGACAACATCTACAACAACATGTCAAACTGATCTGTGACAACATACAACATGTCAAACTGATCTGTGACAACATCTACAACATGTCAAACTGATCTGTGACAACATCTACAACATGTCAAACTGATCTGTGACAACATCTACAACATGTCAAACTGATCTGTGACAACATCTACAACAACTTGTCAAACTTAAATGTGACAACATCTACAACAACTTGTCAAACTGATCAACAACATAAACCAATATATCATGAAACAAAGGCTTTGATATTTACAATTGCATACATAATCACACACTCGTCTGACCAACACTTTCACTTCCTCATTGTATATTATGTTTTACCAGCAGATTTAAACTGTTGAAGACACAGGGCCTGTCAATCTCCTTTTTAATCACACATAATTCTTAGCACTTGTTTTTTACTGTACACTCTTGTACAAAATACTTCATTTATTAATCATTTTTATCTCTCGGACATCACAAGAACATTTCCCATGTGGCATAAATAAAGATATTCTGATTGAAGTTGCCTTTCCTGACCCTGGCCTGTGTTCACAGTCACTATACCTGTGAACATCAAATCCCAAACACAATTGATGCACGGCCACAAATGGCATCCACAACCTAGACTACAAGTCAACTCATTTAAAGGTCCTGGTAATAATTAACCCCTGGAACATACACCCTTACCCCCTGGAACATACACCCTTACCCCCTGGAACATACACCCTTACCCCCTGGAACATACACCCTTGCCCCCTGGAACATACACCCTTCCCCCAGTACAGAGTACAAATACCCAGGATTGCTGTGGCTCAACTTGCCACTGGACCATACACCCTTGGCCCCTGGAACATACACCTTGCCGGAACTACACGCTGTCCTTGCCAGGCAACATACTTCAATGGAACATACACCCTTGCCCCCTGGAACATACACCCTTACCCATGGAACATACACCCTTGCCCCCTGGAACATACACCCTTGCCCCCTGGAACATACACCCTTGCCCCTCAGTAACACGTACGTATTCAAAGAGTACTCCAGGATTGCTGTGGCTCAACTTGCCAATCTGTCGACCGAGTGGTTTTACATTCTCCTTGGCGAGGCGCCTGAAACAAGCAACTCTGTGAGACACAGGCAACTGAGACGGGCTCATGACATTGCTCAGGTCAAGGGTCATACTTCAAGAATGGTTAATTTCAATGTAAGTTTGATGTGTTTTGTCCGTAACTATTTTTTTTTAAACTTTGTAAGCAATGTTCAAGGTACCAATTTCATGATATCCTTTGTGAATGACCATCATGATATCCTTTGTGAATGACCATCATGATATTCATTCCATGTTATACTTTGTGAGAGACACTCAAGACAGTCTGATATTATTTGTGACTGCCACTGAAAATACTTACTTCATGGTATACTTTGCGATTGATACTCACTTCATGATATACTAGACGAGTGACAATCATTATACTCACTTCATGATATACTTTGCTCTGTCGATGACTTCTGCCCTGGCACGAATCAGTTTTGGATGAGCGGCGTGTGACTCGTTCTTCCACTGGCCATACAGACGATACCTGCAACCACAGGCTGAGTGACTACCACAGGCTGAGTGACTACCACAGGCTGAGTGACTACCACAGGCTGAGTGACTACCACAGGCTGAGTGACTACCACAGGCTGAGTGACTACCACTGGCTGAGTGACTACCACATGCTGAATGACTACCACTAGCTGAGTGACTACCACAGGCTGAGTGACTACCACAGGCTGAGTGACTACCACTGACTCAGTGACAACCACAGGCTCAGTGACTATCAGAAGCCTCAAGAGTAATGCTATCTTACAAATTGCTCTTTGTCAATATACAGTGGAGAACACACTGACGGGGCTATAGATGCCTTGACGCATTGACAGGGGCTATAGATGCCTTGACAGGGGCTATAGATGCCATGACGCATTGACAGGGGCTATAGATGCCTTGACGCATTGACAGTGGCTATAGATGCCTTGACGCATTGACAGGGGCTATAGATGCCTTGACGCATTGACAGGGGCTATAGATGCCATGACGCATTGACAGTGGCTATAGATGCCTTGACGCATTGACAGGGGCTATAGATGCCTTGACGCATTGACAGGGGCTATAGATGCCATGACGCATTGACAGGGGCTATAGATGCCTTGACGCATTGACAGGGGCTATAGATGCCTTGACGCATTGACAGGGGCTATAGATGCCATGACGCATTGACAGGGGCTATAGATGCCTTGACGCATTGACAGGGGCTATAGATGCCTTGACGCATTGACAGGGGCTATAGATGCCATGACGCATTGACAGAGGCTATAGATGCCTTGACCCATTGACAGGGGCTATAGATGCCTTGACGCATTGACAGGGGCTATAGATGCCTTGACGCATTGACAGGGGCTATAGATGCCTTGACGCATTGACAGGGGCTATAGATGCCTTGACCCATTGACAGGGGCTATAGATGCCATGACGCATTGACAGGGGCTATAGATGCCTTGACGCATTGACAGGGGCTATAGATGCCTTGACGCATTGACAGGGGCTATAGATGCCTTGACGCATTGACAGGGGCTATAGATGCCTTGAAGCATTGACAGGGGCCATAGATGCCATGACGCATTGACAGGGGCCATAGATGCCTTGACGCATTGACAGGGGCTATAGATGCCTTGACGCATTGACAGGGGCTATAGATGCCATGACGCATTGACAGGGGCTATAGATGCCATGACGCATTGAGAGGGGCTATAGATGCCATGACGCATTGACAGGGGCTATAGATGCCATGACGCATTGACAGGGGCTATAGATGCCTTGACGCATTGACAGGGGCTATAGATGCCTTGACGCATTGACAGGGGCTATAGATGCCATGACGCATTGACAGAGGCTATAGATGCCTTGACCCATTGACAGGGGCTATAGATGCCTTGACGCATTGACAGGGGCTATAGATGCCTTGACGCATTGACAGGGGCTATAGATGCCTTGACGCATTGACAGGGGCTATAGATGCCTTGACCCATTGACAGGGGCTATAGATGCCATGACGCATTGACAGGGGCTATAGATGCCTTGACGCATTGACAGGGGCTATAGATGCCTTGACGCATTGACAGGGGCTATAGATGCCTTGATGCATTGACAGGGGCTATAGATGCCTTGACGCATTGACAGGGGCTATAGATGCCATGACGCATTGACAGGGGCTATAGATGCCTTGACGCATTGACAGGGGCTATAGATGCCTTGACGCATTGACAGGGGCTATAGATGCCTTGACGCATTGACAGGGGCTATAGATGCCATGACGCATTGACAGGTGGCTATAGATGCCATGACGCATTGACAGGGGCTATAGATGCCATGACGCATTGAGAGGGGCTATAGATGCCATGACGCATTGACAGGGGCTATAGATGCCTTGATAGGGGCTATAGATGCCTTGACCCATTGACAGTGGCTATAGATGCCATGACGCATTGACAGGGGCTATAGATGCCTTGACGCATTGACAGGAGTTAAACATAATGCCTTGACAGCGACTACAGATAATGCCTTGACACACTGACAGTAGCTAGGGATGTTGCCTTGATGCAAGATAATGTTGGGACACTTGCCAGAGATAACGCCATGATGCTGGTGACAGCATGAAAATGCCACGATACTTTACCAGCTATTAGAGATAAGATGACAGTAACTAGAGATAAGACTGTGACAGTCATTTCAGATCAGGCTATGACTAAGAATAAGACTGTGATCAGATGTAAGATTGTGTCTAGAGATAAGACTGTGACTACAAATAAGACTGTCCAGAGATAAGACTATGACTATAAATAAGACTGTGTCTAGAGATATGTGCTGACTAGAGATAAGACTATGACTAGAAATAAGACTGTGTCTAGAGATATGTGCTGACTATAGATAAGACTGACTAGAAATAAGACTGTGTCTAGAGATATGTGCTGACTAGAGAAGACTGTGTCTAGAAATAAGACTGTCTAGAGATATGTGCTGACTAGAGATAAGACTATGACTATAAATAAGACTGTGTCTAGAGATATGTGCTGACTAGAGATAAGACTGTGTCTAGACACTCTAGAGTTAAGACTGTCTAGACGCTAGAAATAAACCTGGGTCTAGAGGTGTGTGCTAGTAGAAATGTGACTCACCGGTGTTCGTACTTGAGCATGCCGAGGAAGCGCCACACCTCCTCCGAGAGGCAGCAGTTGCAGGGCAGGAGGGAGAGGCTGGGGAGGAGGGCCTCGTCAACCAGGGTCAGAAACCCTCGGAAGATGTCATCGCCGTCCTTCAAGGCGGTGCCCTGCTTCTTTTGCTGCACAAACAACGGCTCACTTACAACGGTTCATATGAAACAACAGTGGACAATTTTAATTCTACTCAGTACATATTAAGCTGGTTTTAAAACAGTTACACATCCCGTCATCATGACGCTAGTAAATTAGTCTTTTATAGCTTCTGGTCTATTGGAATGAAGCAAAATGAGGGAAAACATGATAATCACATCATAATGTTGTCACAACTGTATAATAATAATAAAGAACAGTATTTGTCTACGCCATATCTCTAACAATAAAACCATTCAGAGGCGCATTACACTTTACAGGAATTTACAGATTAACTTAAAGTTTAAAATAGAGATGTAGTTGTAAAATAAATTGATCAGTATAAATTGTTCAATATAAATAAATAATATTAGTCTTAATAATACTAAAATAGTAATACTGATAAATAAGAGTTAATTATATTTCAAGTTAAAAACAAATAAATAAATAATAAAATAGTTGATAAATTAAAACATTTTGGATATTATACATGTTCTTTTAAAGTGAAAATGCTCTTTTAAACAGTAATGTCTTCAGTTGCTTTTTGAACGAACTGAGGCAGTCTGTGGCAAGCATGGCAGCTGCTGACAAATTCACTGTCTACAAACAGCATTACGTCACACTTCTGTATTATAATAATAATAAACTTTATTTAAATACTGGTCTCCAGAGTACGACTCTGTTCAATTGTGTGACATAAATGTAAATTTAACCTGATAGAAGTTTAGCAATTGTGACCATGAAGTCTTGTATAAAAACATAAATAAATAAAATAAGACTATACCAAACACATAATCCACGAGTGATGGCCGTATTAAAACTCCAGGTACTGAAACGTAAACAAGTCACAAGTGGCGGTTGTAAGTACGATTTGACACGAAACAAAACATGACTCGAGTTCCACTGCTCCGTGTGTCGCAGGAAATACTCACCAGGTGCATGAAGGCACGTGCCAGTCGCAACACCTTCGCCATGAGCAGCGTGTCACATGACAAGTGCGGACCGAGGTAACTGAGCATCGGGAAGGCGACCTTCAGAAGGTCACTGAATGAGGTCGCTTGGTCCAGGCCGCGGCTGTCTGGGAGACTCGACTTGGTCCATTTACGCAGGATGGCAGACGGCAGACCGCACGACCTACATGCACGGACCATTCTTTGATGTGTACAGACCAGAGTACAGAGGCAGGGACCATGTAGTGTTTTATCTGTATGCTTTTATAATGTGTCATGCATTCGGAATAAACACACTGCTCAGACGTGCAAAAAAGATAAACCTCAGTTAATTTTCAAACAATTAGCAAACTTAAAATATGCTAAAAACATTAACGTATTTGTCAAACAGAATAAATCATCCTGCACACAGAAATGCATCCATGACTTACAAATATATTATACACTAATTCTATTGTTATTAATTTTCTATTCATAAGTTTCAAAAACATTAAATTAATACCAGCAAGAATGGTAATGATGGGTTCGGTTAAATTCATAAACAATGTTCAAAATACATTCCTGAATCCACTGTGTTCTCCTGTGAAGCTTTTGCTGTCTTACTCGGTCGTCATGTGACTGTGTTGTTGGGTGTCACATGACGCTTGAGTAACCAACAGTCCAACACTGACGGAGGTGCAGAGAAGACAAGGAAAGCTTCACAGGAGAACACCGTGGATTCAGAAAGGAATCTTGAATGTTATTTACAATTATATTAATAGTACAATATGAGTACAGAGAAAGAACGGTGACTGACCTCTTGTAGATGGGTTCAATGATGTGGTGGAGGACTCTACAGATGGCCTCGGCCACCGGCTGGTGGGAGACGGCAAAGAACGGAGGCAGACGGTCTATGAGGGCACGTGCGTGTACCCAGTCTCCTATGTGTAGTAGCGCCTCCACCACCCCCACCTTCTGGTTCCTGCCCGTCTACACACAACACAACACACGTGTAGTGACACTAACACACCACATACGTGTAGCAACATTAACACACGACACGACACAACACATGTACATCATAAATCTTGCAGCACTCACACAAAACCCATATGTAGTATTACTAACACATCCACACTAACACTACCACACATCTGTAGTATTCATAATACACAACACACTTCTAGAGTAACCCTAACAGATATCACCTAACTACTAACCCTAAACCTAATACACGAAATACATTAATACTAGGTGTAACCGATGTTTGTCTTGGTTACTGTCATTCCACTACATGAGTACTCCCACCTATACAACACGCAATAGACATTTCCACATTGGGGTTTTATGAAGTCTGTAAAGACAGCTTTTGATAAGTATTTTTATACAGGTGTGTCTATTTAATTGTTACTTTCTGAAATTTGCAGTTTTTAATTTGTGCAAAAAAACCACAATTTAATTTTATTTGCTGTTCTCAATCCATCCATGTAAAGAAACCTTCAAAATGTCACTGGTGTTGTTATTTCATAAACGACATACCTGTTCAAGTTTGGAGTCATCGAGGTTGTCGACGTCATCTTTGTCAGCTGACAGGACGACAATTGAAAGTTTACTGGCAAACTGCTGTGCCTCTGTTATGGACCGACGATGACTTGCTTGAATGTCACTGTCAGCGGGGCTCAACTACAACATAGTGACAATGACAGATGACTGATTTGAACGACATTGTCAATGCACTCAATTACAACAACACAGTGACAGTGATCTTAATAGGACGTCACTACAACAAGTGGAAAGGTTGTAAGAATAGTTTTGGGCAGTCAACGGTTACAAACATTGAATATTTAACACGACACAACCAACAAGGACGACACCATCATCTTTGGTACTAAGATGTTGTGTTTGCAGTTTGTACATATATCATCGTAGCCAAACTTTCACACTGCGAACACTAGTTCAGCATAATCTGGTGGACAGTGCCAGTAGTGATTCGGCATACTATTGTAGTATAACATAAGAATATAACAATTAAAAACATTAATGTTAAACATTGAAGCTTGTCACATAATGAGACAATACAACTTGGCTTGATTATCACTCAACCATAAGCCAGATCTACGTGAACAAAGACGATTGACAGCGAATGGGAACTGTAGCAATCATTACGCATGGCCTCAATGGACGCTACTAATGATCACACTGGACACAAGAGAGATGACCCAAGTGGACCATGTAAGTTGACTCAGTGATCACAGTCCACTCCTCATGGAGATTGCTGCCAACTCACTTACAAAAGAAATTCTCGTTTACTCAGCATCAGAGTAGGTCATTAGAGATTTCTGGAGTCAACGATGTCTTGGCTGTGAATCAGGATCCATTTTACTAAGGTCAACGAGCTCTCTCGAGCGAACTTTATCTCTCAGCAGTATGGAAATTATTCTAATTAAAGGGATTCTTTTAAAATGTTACTCTCTGTAATACAGTAGAATCCCTCATTTAAGACTGCCCCCCAAATCGGAGTGGAGTGGTCTTAAAAGAGGGGTGGTCTCTCGTGAGGGGTTTGGTTATTTTGATGTTTTGGATTAATTCATACATTTATGCATACCATAATAAGCAATGTCCATATAGCATGTATGCCTTTGATAAAAAGCTAAATAGTAAAATACACCAAAAAAAATTGAAAACAAAACATTAAAGACAACACATTAACAACAAAATTATCTATTCTGTTTATTTTTTGTGTGACATTTTTCAGTATAAGTTTAAGGGGCTAAAAAGTGCTGTCACCTCACGGCGTCTGGGTAATCGCACCGCGGTCGCCATTTTTTTTTCCAGTGGCGGAAAACAATCTTTTACTTTCTGATCTAATCATGAAAACGACCTCTTACAGCCGCGAAACTTCCCCTCTAATAACTCATATTACATATACCCGGTACACAGGTCATAAAATGAAATCATTAAAATTCCTTTGAAGAATAAAATTTACAAATCAAAATCGTGCTAAACTAAAGTCGACATCGCCGGCAGCAGTTAAGTGAAGGCCGTAGATTACCGTGGCATTACGTCGATATTTTATCGCGGTGTTGCTAAATCTGGATTCCGGTTTTATCCTAAACTAACCTAAAACTTAGCTTAAGTTTCTAAACTTTAATCATACACAATATGGGTATTACAGTAATCACAGAGCTACGCGTAGCCATCGACGGTGTCCATGTCTGCCATGATGTCTTGCCGGCGAGTTCTTGCGCGAGTTTGTTTAGTGAATTTTATTTGTTTCAATAATGTAAGTAATTAAATTTTATAACATAGTGTGTGTTTATAAATATATAAGACATGTGAGGAAAGTCTAGCGCAGGCCACCTATCGGATGGTCGTTCGTCAGAGGTAAAAGTCAAATTGCCATGGTCTCTGGTCGCGTTTGCTGGGTGGTCGTTGATGAGGGGTCTTTTATACAGCGTAGACAGTCCATCAGTTAAAAAAAACGGCCGTAAAAAGCGGGTGGTCGTTAATCAGGGTGGTCGTTCATGAGGGGTTCCACTGTATATGCAATTTTTAGTTAATTCAGTTAACATAATTATTTCATATAATTCTTTGCCTACATTTCATTACAAATGTGTTTAATTAATTACTTATAAACCTGACAACATATTGAAAAAATTACTATGCATATGTGGAGTTTCTAATTTGGGCTCCGCCCATACAAGGCATGGTCATGAATATTTGGTTCAGTTCAGTGGACTTCAGTTTAATCACATGTTCACTGTGTATCAAGTCAACAGTCACTGGGTGGCTCACTGCGTGGGTATAAATATTAATTGTAATTGCGCTGCCCAATAAATCATCAACGTAGCAGCAAACTCAAATTGATTCACATAAACACAGTTATGTACAGGCTTATTGGGTAGACAACGCCCAAGTTATGCATTGATTTGCAAGACAGAAGTGGGAGAGAATGTATTTATGTGAAATTTTCATTTTTATATAGTACTCCTTGAATGCATGCATATAAAAATGATAATTTCACATAAATACATTCTCTCCAACTTATATAAGTTTAAAAAGAATTCCATTAATTGACATTAAAAGTATTTAAAATTCCATTCAGCCGTTAAACCAGATGTTAAATAGACGCCATCATGACAGCAGTAGTTGGAGCTAGTGATGGATACAGAAGTGTTCCACGACAGTTAAATTTTACACGTGTTAACATGTTTCACAACAGTTAATTGTTACACGTGTTAACATGCTCCACAACAGTTAAATGTAATACACATGTTAACGTGTTCCACAAAAGTTAAATGTTACACCTATTAACGTGTTCTACAACAGTTAAATGTTACACATGTTAACGTGTTTCACAACCGTTACATGTTACACGTTTTAACGTGTTCCACAACAGTTAAATATTACACATGTTAACGTGATCCACAACAGTCAAATATTACACGTGTTAATGTGTTCCACAACAGGTAAATGTTACTCGTGTTAATGTGTTCCACAACAGGTAAATGTTACTCGTGTTAATGTGTTCCACAACAGGTAAATGTTACACGTGTTAATGTGTTCCACAACAGTTAAATGTTACACGGGTTAATGTGTTCCACAACAGTTAAATGTTACACACGTGTTAATGTGTTCCACAACAGTTAAATGTTACACGTGTTAATGTGTTCCACAACAGTTAAATGTTACACGTGCTAATGTGTTCCACAACATTTAAATGTTACACGGGGCTTTAAAGTGTTCCACAACAGTTTTAAATGTTACACACGTGTTAATGTGTTCCACAACAGGTAAATGTTACTCGTGTTAATGTGTTCCACAACAGGTAAATGTTACACGTGTTAATGTGTTCCACAACAGTTAAATGTTACACGTGTGTTAATGTGTTTCACAACAGTTAAATGTTACACACGGGTTAATGTGTTCCACAACAGTTAAATGTTACAACGTGTTAATGTGTTCCACAACAGTTAAATGTTACACGTGTTAATGTGTTCCACAACAGTTAAATGTTACACGTGCTAATGTGTTCCACAACATTTAAATGTTACACGTGTGTTAATGTGTTCCACAACAGTTAAATATTACACATGTTAACGTGTTCCATAACAGTTAAATGTTACACGTTTTAATTGTCCACAATTATTTAAAGTTACACTTTTAAAGGTTCCCCAACAGTTAAATAAATTTCACATTTTGTTTGTGAAATTTGTTTTCCCTGCCCTTTTTTTATAATCACAAAAGGGGAAGCTGACAATAAACAGGGGGCCCCCTTGAAGAAGACTACAATTAATCAGCTCTCATTTCCTCATTAATTGATTGGTATCACTGAAGCGGATTAGTCGCCAGGTTGCCGAGGTCAGAGGAGCGTCATTACACTTTCCACTTTCCTCCTGTCGATGCACGTAAATGTCAGGTAATTACAAGAGAAACCTACAGGTGGTGGTGGCAGTATGTGTGTCACAGTGTCAGCGGTGTCTGTGTCACAGTGTCAGGGTGTCTGTGTTAGTGTCAGTGGTGTCTATGTCACAGTGTCAGTGGTGTCTATGTCACAGTGTCAGTGGTGTCTGTGTCACAGTGTCAGGGTGTCTGTGTTAGTGTCAGTGGTGTCTATGTCACAGTGTCAGTGGTGTCTATGTCACAGTGTCAGCGGTGTCTATGTCACAGTGTCAGCGGTGTCTGTGTCACAGTGTCAGCGGTGTCTGTGTCACAGTGTCAGCGGTGTCTGTGTCACAGTGTCAGGGTGTCTGTGTTAGTGTCAGTGGTGTCTATGTCACAGTGTCAGTGGTGTCTGTGTCACAGTGTCAGGGCGCAGTGTCAGCGGTGTCTGTGTCACAGTGTCAGCGGTGTCTGTGTCACAGTGTCAGCGGTGTCTGTGTCACAGTGTCAGGGTGTCTGTGTTAGTGTCAGTGGTGTCTATGTCACAGTGTCAGTGGTGTCTGTCAGTCAGGTGTATCTGGGTCAGTCTCAGGAGACGTGTCACTGGGGAAGTAATAGTTCCGTTAACCTTCGTGTACTATTTATAAATAAAGTAGCATTTAAACAGTCCAAGAGGAAACTCCTAAACATAACAGCCTCATAGGACCGGTCTTACAAAAACAACTACAAAATCAACTGATCGATAATTAGGAAGAAAAAAAACACCAGATAGACCAAGCCAGCGATGATAGACTATAAAATACAGTTTGGCACTTGACAGATATATTTGGTAACTTGTTGCAATCCACTGTGTCAACTGTACTGCTGCACTGTCACTCTCCAAAAGTACAACATAGTATGTTTTTTTAAATATGTAACTAACTACCTGATAGTACTAAAGTGAACCGGAAATACACAGGTTGACTGTCCCCTGGTGAATTCCCTTCTGGCCCCAGTGGATTACCATGGTGACGATACTACATGTATTTTTACGCACCATCAAACCGATACACCACACTACCTTTGGGAATGGTGGTATCAGCTGCGTAAAAACCACACCGTGTACTGATAAGTTAATCGCCACACAACGTATGGCCGGCCAGGGTAGGGACGGCAACGCACCGCAGCAGGGGCAAATGCCAAGTGTTGTTTGCGATTAGACATGCGTGCTCGTGCATCATGCCATCGCAAATCACTAGATTGCAACAAAGATACCCGTGTTTCTTTAGCCCCTGGTGTGCCAGAGCGCCATACAACTAACTGCCAGTCAGTCTCACAAGACATAAGTACATCTTCCTGTGTGCCGCACTGAATCAAATCAATTACCGGAACATTAAAAACGGCTGCAGCGCGTTGCAATATTTATTGGGACATTTGCCCACGCCTGCGGCTCAAGACAGCGGCAGTTCTACGACACAATGCACTGGACATGTCAGAGGCGGTGTCGCAGCGACTGAGCTAGTTATCATGATGATGCCTTGTATCACCTGTTGTGCCACACACACCTGTCTGAGTGGTGACTCGGCGGCGTTGTCACGGCAACAAAACACAAGAGCAGCGCCATGTAGCCGCCGTGTATGTCAGTGTGTTTGAAGCTCTGACCGAGGATGGATGGCTCCGGGGGAACTACGGAGCAGTGGAACGGCTCTACCGTAGAGCTGAACGATTCTACAGTGGAGTCGTTCAACTCGACTGTGGCCGTGCTGACTGCCAACCACCAGTGGCAACCCATGCTACTTCTTGTTCTCATACTCGCCACAAGTGGACTTGCTATTGCCGTCGTCTCCACCATCTACCACCGTGTGGTGCTGCACCACCAGTGCTACTACATCGTTGCGTCGCTCGCACTCGCTGACCTCCTGCGCTCCTTGCTCGTCATGCCGACTGCACTTGCACAGTCACTACTTGGTACGTAGACACACCATTCTACTTGCGCCATCTAGTAGCAGTTATACATCATCCTACTTGCCCCGTCTTTTTACTTGTTTGCTGCACCACAGTACTTTTCATCAAAGTTATCTACACCGTTCTGTGTTATACTTGCAATTTTCCTATAAATTCTACTTGCAAAGTTTTTGTCAGTTTCGTCAGACCTGTTGCCTAAAAACTTCTACTTGTAATGTTCCCGTCACCTGAACTTTTCTACCTACGAACTTGTGTAACTCTTGACAAAACTTGTCATCTACAGTCTACCTGCCACAAGTTGGTGACAAGTTGACAACGACCCACTGCAAATTAGTCACCTGTCCCAATACAGCATTTCAATCCTTCAACTATAAACTTCTTAAAACAATTCTCTTTGTGTGTACCCATAACTACTTGCTAAACAGATACTTGTCCCTTTTTGGTTTGTGTATCTACTTGCAAATCTATCCGTCACGTTTAGTGTGTTTAGCCTGAATGGTAATGTCAAAACCATCCAAGTAACTCCCAGATTATTTGCAGATTGTTTGTAAACATGTACAATTCAAACAACTGATTAACAATCACGTAACTGCTTAGTTCTTGGTGCGCACTGCACTGTCCACTACATGACAGCTGCAGGTAGAATGACAACTACAGGTAGGCATGCTAATGAAACAGTTCAAAGGCAGACGACATCATTTGTTGCTGTACAGACAAAACTAACCGGCAACTGTGGTTATTGATCTGTGGTCTCATTAGTTCATGTGGCGGGCTCAGGTTTTCTGCATGAATTATTATGTAAATAAACAAATAAATAAATGCTGGCCTGGTTAATGGCTACGAGGAGTAGTCCACCTGCAGTTCACTAATACACTCTGACTGGACAATGACGCAAGTGTCATAAATACTGACTGGACAGTGATGCAAGTGTCATAAATACTGACTGGACAATTACGCAAGTGTCATAAATACTGACTGGACAATGATGCAAGTGTCATAAATACTGACTGGACAATGACGCAAGTGTTATAAATACTGACTGGACAATGACGCAAGTGTCATAAATACTGACTGGACAATGACGCAAGTGTCATAAATACTGACTGGACAATGACGCAAGTGTCATAAATACTGACTGGACAATGACGCAAGTGTCATAAATACTGACTGGACAATGATGCAAGTGTCATAAATACTGACTGGACAATGATGCAAGTGTCATAAATACTGACTGGACAATGATGCAAGTGTCATAAATACTGACTGGATAATGATGCAAGTGTCATAAATACTGACTGGATAATGACGCAAGTGTCGTAAATACTGACTGGACAATGATTCAAGTGTCATAAATAATGATTAAACTCGCATTTGAATAATTTTCATTTTATAAAGTGGGTTTTTGAAAAAAGGCAACCTGAAAATGTACCTGTTTTTGAGTCCTTGACGTCCCTATGGTACCATTAGAACCATCCAATCAAATAAAAATGTCTTGTGCATAGTGCCCTGATATACATCTATGCCAAATTCAAAAAACAGATCCGAAACTGTTTCTGAGTTATGGGAGCTAACGGTGGATGGTGCATGGTGGAGGCAGAGTGAGATCTGGACTTTCAACTCAACATGTAAATATCTGAGAGTGTGGAATAAATATACTAGGAGCATTAACGATTGTATATTCATGGCAGTACTACACTGGCATTTCTGGTCATAGGTGGCTAAATGATGCATTATCTCTACAGGTCTCACCCAAAGGTGGGTGTAGACATGTCACCCTCCTAGCCTCGCCCCCGTGTGTACAGGTAGGTGGGTAGCCACCAGCCCCTAAAGGCGTGGACAGTTGGGTGTAGCTAGTCTAACTAGCTACACAACCACACCCCTGTGTATGACACAGTGGACATACTTTGGCCATTAGCTTAGACTTGAGATAATTACTGCAATAGTGATGTACATAGCATCATCTGTGCACTACTCTGTTAGATTACTTCCCTTACACAATGTGTCATTAGCAAGTCAGCCATCTCTGCATGGCTGTCTCTGAGGAGCCACGGCCCTTACCCTAGGGAATGAGTAGCTTCTAATTGCCCTTGATCATGTGTTCCAATTGCTATGACTGTGACAATAAAGTGACAGTGAGGCGCAGTTCAACAAATAAACCTCTACACGTGTGACACATTAATAATGGCAGTGGCTTGTCAATGGTGACATATGCTTTAGTTGGCTATGCAGCTAAACATCGAAGACTACAACCAACTTAGCAGTCTTCAGTAGACTGGCAGTCTTCAGTAGACCGACAGTCTTCAGTAGATCGACAGTCTTCAGTAGACCAGCAGACTTCAGCAGACATGTCTCAGCATAAACACGGTTAACAAAGTTGCATCTCTGAGCTGGTGGCAAGTAGCAAGGGTAACTAAATGTCACATGGCCAGGAGTAACTGGTAGCAGGAGTAACTCAAAGCCACAAGGCTTGTACTTGTAGCAGGGGTCACCCAAAGCCACAAGGCTTGTACTTGTAGCAGGAGTCACTCAATGTCACAATGTTTGTACTTGTAGCAGGAGTCACTCAATGCTACAAGGTTTGTACTTGTAGCAGGAGTCACTCAAAGCCACAAGGCTTGTACTTGTAGCAGGAGTCGCTCAAAGCCACAAGGCTTGTACTTGTAGCATGAGTCACTCAAAGCCACAAGGCTTGTACTTGTAGCAAGAGTCATTCAAAGCCACAAGGCTTGTACTTGTAGCAGGAGTCACTCAATGCCACAAGGCTTGTACTTGTAGCAGGAGTCACTCAATGTTTGTACTTGTAGCAGGAGTCACTCAAAGCCACAAGGCTTGTACTTGTAGCAGGAGTCACTCAAAGCCACAAGGCTTGTACTTGTAGCAGGAGTCACTCAAAGCCACAAGGCCTGCACTTGTAGCAGGAGTCACTCAATGCCACAAGGCTTGTACTTGTAGCAGGAGTCACTCAAAGCCACAAGGCTTGTACTTGTAGCAGGAGTCACTCAAAGCCACAAGGCCTGCACTTGTAGCAGGAGTCACTCAAAGCCACAAGGCTTGTACTTGTAGCAGGAGTCACTCAATGTCACAATGTTTGTACTTGTAGCAGGAGTCACTCAAAGCCACAAGGCTTGTACTTGTAGCAGGAGTCACTCAATGCCACAAGGCTTGTACTTGTACCAGGAGTCACTCAATGCCACAAGGCTTGTACTTGTACCAGGAGTCACTCAATGCCACAAGGCTTGTACTTGTAGCAGGAGTCACTCAAAGCCACAAGGCTTGTACTTGTAGCAGGAGTCACTAAATGCCACAAGGCTTGTACTTGTAGCAGGAGTCACTCAATGCCACAAGGCTTGTACTTGTAACAGGAGTCACTCAATGCCACAAGGCTTGTACTTGTAGCAGGAGTCACTCAATGCCACAAGGCCTGAACTTGTAGCAGGAGTCACTCAATGCCACAAGGCCTGAACTTGTAGCAGGAGTCACTCAATGCCACAAGGCCTGAACTTGTAGCAGGAGTCACTCAATGCCACAAGACTTGTACTTATAGTATGAGCCACTCAATGCCACAAGGCCTGAACTTGTCACTAAATGCCACAGGGTATTTGAGTCAGAGGAAGTTCCATGATGCTGCCCTATAAATCAACTATGCAGGTGTGGAAAGGTTTGACATATTGACGGATCTGTAAATATATGTAGCACGGTATCACATAAACTGTGTGCGACCCAGTGTTTACTTATTTACTGTTGACACACACACCATCTCAGTGAAAAAGCATCCTCAGTTTCAGTGCGAAAGAACCGACTGTTTTGTACGTGAAATTGGCTGTAATTCACACCATGAAATGTAAATACTGTAAATGGCCACTAGAGTACTGGGCAGAGGAAACAGCAATCAGAAAGCAATCCCTAGGGCAGTGGGCCAGCTCTCTTGCTGTGTAAGTTCACAGACACCTGTCTACAGGTGTGACAATGGTAGCATGTACAGATGTCGTCAAGACAGTGACATGACAGCAGGTAAAAGAGCTCATCACAATCACACAGCCTGTGACCAGGCTGGCGCCAGGAGACATTGCCACGGTGTCACAGCGTGCAGTGTGACCATCACCGGTACTCTGACGGTTGTCACATCTAAGAGACATGGTTACACTAAGATGTTGTAGTTGTCACTACGATCAGAGTATCACAAGCAATGAGCAAGTTGCAGGGTGACCTGCATTAACAAGATCTCAACAACTCAAAAGTAACACGATGTAATACAAATCTGCACAGAGACAGCCCCAGACTGATTGCCCCCTTTTCACATATTAATCTAATGCAAAAGGCACAATATGAATTTTTTTATTCTGCAATATTGAATATTTAATTTCTTATCAAACAGACCTGCATAAAACATGTCTATAAATAGCATAATACGGATATACCTAATCTTAGCTATCAGCATATATATATATATATATATATATTTGATCTGTAACTTTCTGTTTCAGGCGAGTTCCCGCTGCCACACTCGTACTGCCACCTGTGGCTCAGCATCGACACTATGTTCATCATACTACCCATGATGCACCTGTGCTTGATGACCTACGACCGCTACATGGCGGTGACCCAGCCACTCGACTACGCCCTCCACCGAGGGTGTGTTGGTCGCGTTGCCGTACAGCTGGTCGTCATGTGGGGCTTGTCACTTGTCTGCGTGACACCCGTCATCACAATGCTGGTGACAGTGCGTGACAGCTCGCAACTGCTCTACACATGTCGTCCCGTCACCATTGGACACACACTTGTTGCAACACTATTCCCCTACGCCATCCCAGCATGCATCCTGCTGGTGATGTACTCGGGCACAAGTCGGGCGCTGCAGAGGCGTGAACATCTTGCAAAGAAGCTGCGGACCATCGCCCGGCCGCTGCTGGCCACACTGTCTGCCGCCAGCCTCAGTCTCCCCCTCAGTCACCCCTGTCCCCTGACAACCCCCTACACACACAGTACAGACAACACACATGGCCACGCCCATGCTCGCACCATAGATCTACCTAATGGTGCAGGCATTACAGATCTAACTAATGGTTCAGGCACTAAGGACCTACCTAATGGTGCAGACACCACATACCTGCCTAATGGTGCAGGCACTACGGACCTACCTAATGGTGTAGGCACTACAGACCTGCCTAATGGTGTAGGCACTACAGACCTACCTAATGGTGCAGACACCACATACCTGCCTAATGGTGCAGGCACTACAGACCTACCTAATGGTGTAGGCACTACAGACCTGCCTAATGGTGTAGGCACTACAGACCTGCCTAATGGTGTAGGCACTACAGACCTACCTAATGGTGTAGGCACTACAGACCTGCCTAATGGTGCCAGTAACACACACACAGAGCATGCTGACAGTGACAGTGCAGGAGACAGCCTGGACCAGACATCACAGTCGGTCAGTGCCAGCCAGAGAGACCACCCAGGCGTGGTCAACCGTACAAACTTTACTGACCGACCCAGTGCCACTCTGAGTGATGACATGGACACAGCACATGCGTCCACCATAAATGACCACATGGACACAAATGACCATGCAGACTATTCACCAGATCAACCTCAGGGTAACTATCCAGCTGACCCAGACCGCGACGAACACTGTCGTCCTGCCCCTGCCCCTGCCCCTGCCCCTGCCCCTGCCCCTGCCCCCCCTGCCCCTGCCCCTGCCCCTGCCCCTGCCCCTGCCCCTGTCACGAGCAATGACACAACAACCAGCAACAACCAATTAGCAGGGAGCAACATCATTCGGCCGGATGTCAAACTCGAGTCAGCACCGGGCAAAGAAGATTTGTGTGGGAAGGCGAGACAGCGATGGGGAGCAACCCTTGCCGCAGAGAGACGACACAAAACAATGATCCGGCAAGGACACACTTCAAACAGTGATGACGGACCGCAGACACAGGGCGGGGCAACTGGGGCGCCTGATTACGAGGGTGTGGTCACTACGACAACGGATGACAACTGTGATAAACACGACAAACCATCGTCTAGTGCCTTGCAGGTGTTCCCAGTAATTACAGACTCAGGCAGTGGACACACGGATGATGACACCTGCCCCACTGGAGACACGGTCATCAACACACTGCCCACTGCACTCTCGGACAGTGACGGTCAACATAGTCATCTTGTGGTCAAGTCAACAGCCACGGTTCACCAAAACCTGACAGTGGAACCTGGCATATCCGATGCCATTACCGTAAGCGGTGTGGACATGGACAGCGTCAGTGGTGACAATAGTAAGACGGGTAACAACTGTCACCAGACACCAAACCTGCATCATGTTGTCATGGCGGTGTGCCGGTTGACCACAGTGTCAACGCAGAAGGCTGACATTGCGAGTAATACCTCTGTAGACCCCTCAGTCAACACCCAGAGCACGGTCACCACAGAAGGCCAGAGAGACAAAGGACAGGACAACCTCGGTTTTATTGGTGACGTGGAGCCAGACACACAACACTGCCAACAAGCACACACACTCACCAATGGAACAGGCAACTCCAGTTTTAAAACAGGAAACGGAATGGACAATCTCTATATCACCGGCGATTCAGACCCGATACAAGCCTGCAGTTCAGCGACAGATCACGCAGAAAGCGTCTGCATACCACCCGAGGGTGTTAATGGTTTCGTCAAAAAACAATCCTCAATTCTCCGACGCAGTTCTCGCCAAACCTGTCTTCTGAGAAAAAACGTACAGTTTAATGATAGTGACTCAAAATCGTGTGTGTGTGAAGAGGTCAATCCTCGACGCGACCGCATGAATGGGTCACACGACCTCACGAGTGGTTCACCGTTCGACTACCTACTGCACCTGGAGGAGGATCAGGGAACTAGGATGGCAGGACGTATCAGTGAACACCGCGCAGTCATGCGCCGCATCCTGGCAATGTTTGTTGTGTCTGTGCTGTGTAACCTGCCCTATGTGGCCGCACTAACCACACTCAGTGTGTGCCTGCCCTGCTCGCTGGACACAGCTCTGTTCAATGTACTCCAGCCACTGCAGTGGCTAGCTCTGACCACTTCCTTCCTCAACCAACTCATTGTCACTGTCATGGACCCTGCCATCAGACAGGGCCGTCTCTGTCGCCAGTAGGATGACCTCTGCACCCCCTAGGGTGATGACCTCACAAGTCAGGGGTCGTAGTTGAACATCAACGTGACACATTGAGCACACTGACCACTATAACAGTGTCGTTGTGACTTATGATATTAGAAACTATTTATATGGTTGTGCACGGTTTGTGAAAGGGCAGGTTATTTCACAACATTGCTATATCATTCATGGAGACCTTTAAAGTTTAAAAGTCACAACAGCCAACAATTCCATCATTTTTCTTTACTACCGAAAGACGATGTTTGTATTGTTGTCAGGTGATCATACTTACACTGAATATGACTAATGTTGAGTTGTTGTGATGTTATGTTTTGACCACCTCTAAGTGTACATAAAAATTATTGTTATGTCTTCACATCTGGCAGATTTAATATGAGTGTTATGTTTGAATGTATGTCTCGGAATTCCTGATCATATAACATTACAGTATGGAGGGAATAAACTGTTTGCTGTATGATGTGGCCTATAATGATTAAACACCAATACTGTATGTGAAGTTTAAATGTGTTGCTGTCTACAATAAATCCATAATAATAACAAGAAAGGTTCCAGTGTGTCTGCATTGTCAGATATTGAAGTGAGTATAAAAAGGTAACGTTGGAGTACAACCCCCCCCCCCATATGAACGACAACACTTTTTAGAAGCATCTTGCAATGTCAGTGGCATTGTTTCATGGATCAGTGACCTAGTTCTCAAACAAATACGCTCCCACTGTTTCTCACTATGTTGTATTGATAACGAACACGAAACACTGCTATCACTAGCATCCATCAGTCATCACTGATGCTGCCAGTGCCTGCCAGAATCAGGAAGTTTGACGTCTCTCTGCTGTACGACCGCATCCTGCCACTCTTACTGGTTATTCAGACACAACACTCCAGACATAAATTACATCGTCTAGCCATAGACCAGCTACACAACGGCAAGTCAAAAAACACAAATGATATGGGCCTCCTAGCAATGACCACATTCGTCTGCTATTCTTGTCTGTGTTGGTGAAAGCTAATACTGTCTCAGTAAACAGACACGCAGTAGATGAAACATACACTGTATACCTGAACATACCATATTTTTGCTGGTAATAACTAAAACTGAAAAACAGCTGTACAATAATAAAATTAATGGATTAATTTATATAGTGTGTAAGTGAAGATAAAAACAATCAGACAATATTAATCACACAAAATAAATGTGTATAATAAGTGTGAAAACTACTCTAGGACTTGGGATCTTTCTCTGGGAGTAAGATGATGTAAGTAAAGCGTCACGTAATGGGTGGTGGGGATGGGGGAGGGCAGAATATTATCGTACGAGTATTGACGTGTACTGTATATGTCTTACAGTACAGTACAGTAAATAAATTCTGTGGCTAAACTGACATTGGTTTCCAAAACCAGCGTGGAAATTACGTTCTACCGTGGCACCACCTGGTGGTACTTGCTTTCAGCTTAACTGTCCCAACCCCCACTATGTGGCACCACATGTCACCATTTCTGTTCTAAACTAAATTGACCAGAAGTGATTTAAACGTCCATATGATGGTGACAAAGGGAAAGTGCAAACGCTGTAGGTGCTACTTTCATCTTCACATTCTCATTGGTTGACAGGGAAGTAATCACAAAAAGAGATTGATCTGATGATCAGTTTTACGTTTACTTGTGAATCAGATGCTGTTGAAAAGGTGTATACACTAATTAGGGCACATAGCTTAATAGAACAAACATGTAACTCTGTAACAAAGTTGTTTATATGACACAGCATTACATCATAATGCATAAAACCATAAGAGTTGGTATACTCACGAGAGGTAGAATATGGGAATGAGAATGTAGTTACATGGGGTTACAAGGTGTTAATGAGGGGATACTTACATGGAGGTTGAAGGTGACAATGAGAGGGGGTACTTAGTCACTTATATAGGGGCAGAAGGTGTCAATGAGAGGGGGTACTTATGGGGATAGAAGGTGTCAATGAGAAGGGGTACTTAGTTACTTATATGGGAGTAGAACATGTCAATGAGTGGGGGTACTTACATGGGGGTAGAAGGTGTCAATGAGAGGGGGTACTTAGTCACTTATATAGGGGCAGAAGGTGTCAATGAGAGGGGGTACTTATGGGGGTAGGTGTCAATGAGAAGGGGTACTTAGTTACTTATATGGGAGTAGAACATGTCAATGAGTGGGGGTACTTACATGGGGTAGAAGGTGTCAATGAGAAGGGGTACTTAGTTACTTATATAGGAGTAGAACATGTCAATGAGTGGGGGTACTTACATGGGGTAGAAGGTGTCAATGAGAGGGGGTACTTAGTCACTTATATAGGGGCAGAAGGTGTCAATGAGAGGGGGTACGTGTCAATGAGAAGGGGTACTTAGTTACTTATATGGGAGTAGAACATGTCAATGAGTGGGGGTACTTACATGGGGTAGAAGGTGTCAATGAGAGGGGGTACTTAGTCACTTATATAGGGGCAGAAGGTGTCAATGAGAGGGGGTACTTATGGGGGTAGGTGTCAATGAGAAGGGGTACTTAGTTACTTATATGGGAGTAGAACATGTCAATGAGTGGGGATACTTACATGGGGGTAGAAGGTGTCAATGAGAAGGGGTACTTAGTTACTTATATAGGAGTAGAACATGTCAATGAGTGGGGGTACTTACATGGGGGTAGAAGGTGTCAATGAGAAGGGGTACTTAGTTACTTATATGGGAGTAGAACATGTCAATGAGTGGGGGTACTTACATGGGGGTAGAAGGTGTCAATGTCTACCAGGTTGTGGTTGATCAAGAGAGCAGCGATCCTATAAAGAGACTCGGGTGTTTCTCCGTCTTCCATTCGCTGAAACAAAACAATGTGAACAATCAACGAGCTGCTGTGAAGGTTACTTATGTCTTGCCCTTACTGCCAGCATCAATCAGTCCCAGGGTATTACCCTCATATGTTGGTCAGACTGACACATTAAAAGTGATCAGATGTTGACGCAAAAACACTATTTCCATTCATGGAGCAAGCACTTTAGATTCTTCAGCAAACTGGTGACGACCTGCATTGATTTTACCCCTCCATGCCCGATTTAAAGGATGTCAGAATTTAAAATGTTTACTTTCAAAATATCACTAAGTATGATACTATGAGGGGAATGAGCAGCGAGTTTACAGGCCGATTTGTTGGTTCACCAAACTAAAAAGTTAACAAGGATGGTGAGAGATCACTGTAGTGCCATGTTTTGCACAGATAATATAGAAGTGTAATAAAATGCTAATAAATTTCAATGTTCAACCACAAAACAGTCATTGCTCAAACTGAAAAGGCTGGCTGACTGAATGCCCAGGGCAAGCACGATGGACTGGCTTATTTTGTTCCTACGCGTTTATTAACATAAGTTCTCTCACAGTAAAATGAAACAGAAAAACATTACGTAGCAAACAACATAAGATCAATAAATTATGATAAAATTATGCAGGACCAAATTATTGTCAGTCAGACATGTTTTGGTGGACACATGGATGTTAACTGTTAAGCCAGTTTAAAAATTTTTTAATGTGTCCGATGACCGGAAAAGGAAAAACATGTGTGACTGGCAATAATTTGGTCCTGCATACAGCCCTGACAAACACACATGTAACACTATTTACACTCACTTCTAAGGCATAACTGACAATATCTGTGGTTTTGGAAGGCCTTTTTTGCTCCTTCATTTTTTTACCTGTCCACCACCCATCCACCCATATTTCTTCCCTTTAAAAACGGGTCAATAAAACTGTTCTGAAAGACACGTGTGTTGTATTTAATGAGGGCCGATGCCCTCTCCATACTCAACTGGTTACAGGTCACAGTCGACGCACATCAGACATTTTATTTATGACCGTTTGCACAACAATAATGGCACGGCAGAACCACTAGTGTGTCTTTTACTACTGAGCAGACCATAACACACGAGTTAGATCAATAATCTCGTGTCTCTTCAAACCTCCTCACATCAGCTTTAAAATATGTACTTCACTCGCGTGGGTGGCTGTCCTCGCTCGATTTAACGTCTATATTTTTAAGAATTATTTATTTATTATTTACTTTTTTATCTTGTGCTGTTATTATGATCTTAAATCTATAGTCTTTTTATGTAACATTATTTCTTAATGATAACTTAATTGGACAATTGATGCCACATTTTTTAAAATCTTGAATTAGTCTAGTGCAGTTTTTTGTTCTTTTAACAACTGGTGTAACCTGCATTTACAATACCACATAAATGCTTTATTAATATTATTATTATGTCAAGTCACACAAGAGTAAAAAACACTGGCTACGTATAAAACCAATCTAACTAGACCCGCATAACTGGGATGCTGTGTGACATCAAATAAACAATGACATGCCAGTAAATTATGCCATCTACCCAGTGGTGTAGCCACGATTTTGCATTGGAGGGGGCCATCTGACAACCAAACTATGTATAATTACACATATATTATATGTTTATATGTATCTGTATGTGTGTGTGTGTGTGTGTGTGTGTGTGTGTATATGTGACGTGTTCTAACGAAATGAGTCATATGTCAGCGAACTTGATTTCGAGAAAACACCGCATAAACATGTAACGATGAATTTCGATGATTTTGACTTTTTGTCACCAAAGTCTACTTTTGCATCTTTTTTGTCAATTGGCAATGCTTATTTCTCGTTTACATTATTATTTAGTACATTTTATAGCCTTTTTAGACACACTACGTAACATTTCACGCATGAATTTCGTAAACAGAACCGATAAATCGCACTAGTTCAAGTCGCATTCTTTGGGGTTTCCCTCAACGCATGGCGGACTTATTTGATACTACAGGAAAGCCCTGGACGCCCTCTTTCGGATTCTTGTAGTAGAAATTCCCACTGACGTCATTGTAAGCCAATAGCAGCATTTAATGCGAGAGGCCTATCTGTGAAAAAACGTCACTAGATCGCCGCGAGGAGCTGACAGCGTGCCCCTGATTGGCTTAGAGCTGTGCGCGCAGGCGCAGTGCGCTCTCGCTAGCCGTAAACAACGTGGAATTGATCGGGTCGCTGCTACAAAACATTGCTAAATACTCGGATTATGTTGTAATAATTTCAGTAAACAGTTAGCATGATATATCTTCGACAGCGAACATGCCTTGGGAGTTTATTTCAAAAATACATCAAATGGAGTAATAGAAGCAAAACGGCCGATTTTGGATCGACAATGTACTCGACTGTGTGCTTATATGACCGCGAACTTCAAATGCGTTTTTCTCCGTTTGAATCTTTCTACCCTAGGCATGTTCAGCGTCCAATAACTTTGGCTGTGTGTGAGATATGTCCATAATTTTTACACCGTTGGAAAGATTAATACATCTTCTTTCCAGTGTGACAACTCTTTTTTTTTTGACATACGACTCATTTCGTTAGGACACGTCACATATATATATATATATATATATATATATATATATATATATATATATATATATATATATAATTCAAACCATCTACTCGCTTATAATTAATACCAACATTTCAACCAAGTCCACTGACCAATGTCAGTTCAGCAAAGCCATTCACAGAAGTAAGAGCAAAACTATACATTATTAAAGAGACACGAAGTCACGAACCCATAGCCCATACATAATATCCACCTAAAGCTGGCCACCACATTCCTCACGCTACATCTCCCAAACCTACTGACAAACATCATGACACATACCAACATGTAGTCACTTACTCTGATGAAACAATAAGTAAACATTCCTAGCATAATATAGATGATCTGGCATTGGCGTTTAGCCGGTAACTTCACAACATGTAATGTTGTTCCTTATTAAAATTGATAAATTCATGATAGGAAATGGTTGGTCACGTGAAAAGAAAGGGATAACAAACTGGCAAAGAGAGCAGATGCCCAGAATGTGGAGGGGAAAAGGAGGCGAGGAAGATCAAAATTGTGACGGGTTTGTATTAAAAGTTATCTAGAAAGATTGGGCTAAGAGATAGGGCTTTATGCAGGACCAAATTATTGCCAGTCACACGTTTTTGTGAACACATCATGGTCAACTCACCCCTGATGATAAGGATGCCAAGAAAAGAACAACTATTCTTTCGAATCCTTAAAGGCCATTTGCCATCATGCGCATTGAGAATTATGACATTTTTGTTGCCCTGTCAGCTCTTGTGCTGCAGCCAGCGACAGAAGTGGAGAATTCCTAACTTAATCCTAGTTGTATGATCGACAAATTTCTTTGTGAAAAGTTAGGAGGTGGAAGGAAAATCTTACACAGGCTTCCTTATAGTTTCTGTACTTTGTTACTAGGAATCAGGCAGCCATTTATTGGTTCTCAGATCCCCTCTATCCCCATTTTCCGAGATTGTGGGCCCCCTGCTCCCCCCCCAAACTATGCCACTGCATCTACCCCAGTGTTTCCACAGAAATGGGCAGATAGACTAAGGCATAACTCACTAGCACTTACAAACACAGGGAACTCTGCCAAGTACAGGGCAAATGTTATCATTCTAGCAAGGTTCACCCAGTCTGCATTGCTATCTACTACAGGAGGGTTTGTCTGATTACATGTTAATCTATGACAAGCACATAAGCTTTGTAAGCAAGCAACCTCACCTTGGAACCCATCTATCTATTTTTGCACTTGAGCATTCCGACAGAACAATCCAAGACCCAGAACAATAATAATACAGGAAAGTTAATTTAAAAGGGAAACAAAAGTCAACACTGGTGATATGTGCCTAATAGAGTTAATAAATAGTAACAGCTTCCAACAACAATCATATTTTTAATGTTAGTGGTTTATCAGAAAAAAATGTAGAACACATAGCCATTGAAAGTTTTGAAACAGAATGACATAGTGGAGTCAACTTGGTTGTCATGAACTGTCTTTTACTCGACCACCAACAGCCGCCAAACTTCTCACATATCATACATACATATGCATACACTATGTTACAAAACAATTCACCTACATTCTTCTAACAAAGAAAATTCACAAAACAAATGCGCATCATAGTGATGATACTAATTAATTATTATTATATTACTTACAATTAGTTAAACTATTTTGCATGTGCAAAAGCAGTAAGTAAATTTTATAAATATTTGCATGCATAAACATGCCATCTAATGGTATTTTGTGTAAAGGTAATTTATATAGCAATTTTATGATACCACGGAGCTGCCACAGAGGTTGCCATCGAGATCTGCGCATTTATTTTGTGAATTTTGCACAGATAGAAACTGGATATTTATTGGTTTCATGGACCAAGATGGTCCCGTTGATGGCGTCAGTGGTTTTGCTAGATTTTTTCACTTTAAGACCACTTTCTGAGTAAACAACTGATGTGAAGAAAAACATTGTAGATGCAAATGGTTAATTTGTGTAAATTCTATTAGGTACATAACACCAAACCGTTGACTTTTTTGCCCTTTAGTCAATGTGTTCGATTCACGTCACGGATAGGGCCTACACCCACCCCAGCATAGGACAACTTTAAAAAAACAACACTTACATGTTACCAACAGCATGGGTCACATGACAGTCACATGACATACCTGACACCAGTGGAACTTGAAGCCCAGCATGTGGCAGATGGTCGAGAGGTCATTGTTGCACATGTAAGACCTGAGGAGTGGCACGAAGAAACTCGCAAGTTGTGGCCGACACTCGAACGACTCGAGCAGCACATCTAAGACACGGTTGGGATCAAGGCTGAAGCATCCTGCAACAGCGGGAAGAGAGGGTTGGATGCAGCCGACAGCAAATGCTTTTATTTATACACATTTTATATATATATAAATATATGTATTAAATTTGTGAAATAATTGTAGCATTTAAAAAAATACATATTTTTACATAAGTTTTGTATTCAATTGGTATTTTTTTATTTTAGTAACATAACAGTAACAGCATAATAAAAAAAGGTCTATTTTTAGATTTTATACAATGTTTTAGCTCATATAATTACGTATAACTTCATTAAATGGTTTTCTGCGTATCCATGAGAAAGTTGTACTTTAAAAAAAAAATTGTAACTAGAGTTAATTCTAAATCGATGCTTTTTAAAATGAAAAAGCCCTATATTGTTTACAACTTTTGGATGGAGTTGCCATGTCAAAGTATGGCGTACCATTCGAAAGCCATTTCAAGCATGGAAATCCCCCCCACAGCAGTGTGCATGAAATGAATACACTGGACAAAAAATGCGTGAGCATTGAAAGGTAAAGTGCTTTGTGTTTTAGAAATGTAAAGTTTGACTGGACTATTTAACCCATTTTATCCGGAATACGATTCTAGTCGTAGTTTGCACTTGACACGGCTTCCCTGCACTCTGACGTTTTGGAATCCCATTGGCTGGTTAACACCGAATGACGTCAGTATATCGGGATCACTAGGAAACTCATATTTTTCAACCAATCAGCGCCGTTCTGTGGGTATTTGCAGTTCAAAGCGGGTACCCCCAAGCTAAAGTGAAATCAAAGATGGCGTCGAGTCGCAAAGATCGTTAAATGTTGACGTATTTTGAAGGATAACTCCGCTAATTTACTTCATACTGGTGATGACAAGAAGGCAGACAAGTGGATAGACGATATAAGATGGACGGTTATGGTATTTGATGCGACATTTGTCCGTGAAGACATACTTTGAAGCCATCGAAGTGGGTCAACCGACAACGGCATCCATTTCCGCCCACCTCGCACCACGCCGTATTTTTGGCGCCAAACAAAGTTAAGAATATTTCCAACGATGGTAACTACTTCATAAATAAAGTGATATTGAAAATGTTGAACAAAGTTGTTACTTATAGACTTCTTATTAGTTCAAAGAAATGAGCCACAACATTATACATCGTTGCAGCAATTAAGACACGGTTGGGATCAAGGCTGAAGCATCCTGCAACAGCGGGAAGAGAGGGTTGGATGCAGCCGACAGCAAATGCTTTTATTTATACACATTTTATATATATATAAATATATGTATTAAATTTGTGAAATAATTGTAGCATTTAAAAAATACATATTTTTACATAATTTTTGTATTCAATTGGTAATTTTTTATTTCAGTAACATATGTAACTAGTATATATGTGTGGCCAACTAGGATAAACAAGTTGGAAGTTGCTGGGCCTAATTTCACATAAAGACAGCATAATAAAAAATGGTATATTTTTAGATTTTATACAATGTTTTAGCTCATATAATTACGTATAACTTCATTAAATGGTTTTCTGCGTATCCAGTTAATTCTAAATCGATGCTTTTTAAAATGAAAAAGCCCTATATTGTTTACAACTTTTGGATGGAGTTGCCATGTCAAAGTATGGCGTACCATTCAAAAGCCATTTAAAGCATGGAAATCCCCCCCCCCAGCAGTGCGCATGAAATGAATACACTGGACAATATATGCTTGAGCAATGAAAGGTAAAGTGCTTTGTGTTTTAGAAATGTAAAGTTTGACTGGACTATTTAATTAGGTAGTTCAATTTGTAGTTAGTTTAGTCTGATGCAGCTGTAGCATATATCACTGACCTATTACGAAAGTGTATTTCTTTCAAAATAAACTACGGGAGAACTGCTTGGATAAAATTTGAAAACCATATCTGAGACCATACAAACGCACCAATGAGAGACTTGATGTTTTCCAATATGTCCAGACACGAGACGCCTTCTGCAAAGTCCTGGTTCAGCTCTGTGATCAGCTTCGAGTATCCTTCACTCTCCTCTCTCAGAAGGTTGAACTTCTGTTGCTTGTAACTGGAGAAGTAGAGTAGGACTGAGACAACCATCCAGACTGACAAACAATGTACATGTTCAAGTCGTGTACACTTCCACCACTGTGTGCTTGTAACGTTGTAGTATAAAACAGACTTACAAATACTAGGCCTTAACATTTCCAAAAGAAAATGGCTGCTTCCATAGTAAACTCATGCATTACTAGCAGGCCAGTCTTTGGCAATTTCATAAACTAACATTATTATGAACAAATTGTGTTCAGGGTGTAAACGTCTTTGTCTGTATTAAAGTCAGTGAAACTGCTGAAGCCACAAACACAAGGTATAAAAACAGTGACTAACAGGTTTCATCTATCCAGGAGCGTGTACTCATCATCAGTTTAACCAATGCGTTGATTGGCCCAACTGATGTAGCTCTACATTTGTTTGCAGGTACTGCCACCTGGTGGATAAGTTATAACTGACTCACTGTTCCGTTAGGTAAAGGCCTGGTCATAATTAATTTTTTTAAAGAAGAAATCTACATATGTCAAAATCACAAGTAACATTCCATCAAAACAATAGCAAACATTCAAAACAGTACATTAAATTTATTTAAAATACAGGTTACATAACAACTATACTACTAGAGTAATGCTGCAGGTGTTACAATTTTCTGAGAACTGCCGATGAACATGCTGGACAAATGAGTAAATTGTTGTTTGACCGTGAGGAGCCAGTGTATACTTTGAACTTGAGGGGTCAGTATGTACTTTGAACGTGAGGGGCCTGTGAGTACTTTGAACATGAGGGGGCCATTAGTACTTTGAACGTGAGGGGCCAGTGTGTACTTTGAACTTGAGGGGCCAGCGAGTACTTTGAACATGAGGGGCCAGCGTGTACTAACATGAAGGGTCAGTGTGTACTTTGCATATGGAGGGCCAGTGTGTACTTTGAACATGAGAGGCCAGTGTGTACTTTGAACTTGAGGGACCAGCATGTACTTTGAATATGAAGGGCCAGTGTGTACTCTGAATATGAAGGGCCAGTGTGTACTTTGAACTTGGGGGCCAGTGTGTACTTTGGAAGTGGGGGCCAGTGTGTACTTTTAATGTGAGGGGCCAGTGTGTACTTACTAGAGTTTTGTCTTTACTTTGACGTATTTCTGTTGGAATGTCTGTTTTGCGTGTATGATACCCATCGTCTCCAATGTGTCTAAGTCGAGTCTCTCCTTCAGGAGGCAGTCTGGAACTATGTGCTGGAAACAGACACCCACTGAAATGTATTCACCAACTCTATACATACACAAACCGCAAACATGGTAAATAAAAACAATATATGCTGGTTGCTGGAGCCATATGTCAGACACTTCATCTTACAAATTCCAACAAAATTACATAAAATGGAATGGAGCCTACTAATGTCAAGCTATTTTCATAATAAAGCTTTATTTGCCCTTTTCAACATGTCAGTACATTTCATGTCAAATAGGAATGTGTTCTGTACCTGTTGATGTCATCACCTGGGGTGAATGATACATCAGTCCCCCCTGTATATCACTGTAACTAACTATATGTGATGTGTTCTAACGAAATTAGTCGTGTCAAAAAAATTTATCACACTATTGGAAAGAAGATATATTAAGCTTTCGAACGGTGTAAAATTTATGGACCTATCTCACACACAGCCAAAGTTACTGAAAGCTGAACATGCCTGGGGTAAAAAGTTTCAAACGGAGAAAAACATACTTGAAGTTCGCAGTCACGTAAGTACATGGTCGAGTACATTGTCATTCCAAAATCAGCCTTTTTGCTTTTATTACTCCATTTTATGCTTTCGAAATAAACACCCAAAAAAAATCATATTCGTTGTCAAAGATATACTATGATGTTTACTGAAATTATTACAACATAATCCGAATATTTAGCAATGTTTTCTAGCAGCAACCCGATCGATCACACTTGTTTACAGTTACTGAGTGCGCACGTGCTCACAACTCTTAAGCCAATCAGGGGCCCACTATCAGCCCCGCCCCGCGTCTAGTGATGTTTGTTTACAGATAGGCCTCTTTGCATAAGTGCTGCTATTGGTTAATGTTGACGTCAGTGGGGATTCCTGCTACAAGAATATGAAAGAGTGCGAATTATCGGTTCTGTTTTTACAAAATTCATGCTGGGAAATGTTACGTAGTGTTTCTAAAAAGGCTATAAAATGTACTAAATAATAATATAAATGAGAAATAAGCACTGCCAATTGACATAAGACATCAAAGTACACTTTGGTGACAAAAAGTCAAAATTTTCTGATATCATGTTTATGCAGTGTTTTCTTGATATCAAGTTCGCTGACATACGACTCATTTCATTAGAACACGTCACATATATGATATGCATCTACATGTGGTCTACTAAACACACAGTATGGTTCCACTGATCACTGTGTACTTGCATATTTGAACACTGACATCACGTACCATAGTGTTGGCTACAAGGTTGATAAATCTCTCTCGTTCTTCCTTCTTTTCATTGCATAGCGTCTCTGTGTCTGTCAACACAACACACATCGACAACAACATCTCCCAATGTGTGGACACAAACCTACAGGTGCGCTGAACACAGTCTTCAAATTATTATTCATCCGATTTGTCATGTGACGTTTGCAGGTCTGATCAAGTGACATCACAATGCAACAATCAGCCATGGAAACACTTGTGAGAACAAACAGTATATACTCAGTACTTACATATAGTCAGTTAGCTGCATTTTGTTTATTTGTTATGCAACATATTGTCAGTGTTTCACCAAACCAGCTAGAGATCATTATGCAACATATTGTCAGTTTTTCACCAAACCAGCTAGAGAACAAACAAGCAATTGTACGTCTTCAAAATGACACGTCATAGCCATAATTACAGCAAGTAAATGATCAGTGTTTTGCATGTTTCCTTAACTTTATACACATGACCAATGTCTGTCACTTTTTTGCCTGCAGTCAACTCAAAAGCACGTACCAATGATACTGTAGACATCAGCCAACAGAGAGGGAACATCTGCATGCAACTTCTGCAACAAACCCACAACAGCCTGTAACAACAGTTACAACACACCCATAGAAGCATGTCAAATGTGAATGTCTTATACAACTTGCAGTATGAATGCCAAAGATAAAAATATACAAATAAAACATTAGGAATACATACACAGATATTCAGCTAATGTAAAGCCTTATATTGCACAGTCTGCTCGAAGCATTTTACACAGGCTGACCTGTTCAACTGACATTTGAATGACACAGATATCTGGCTGATAAACATGAACAATTATAACTTTATATGATTTTTGAAAGACTTGTTTTTTTACCTGTCCATCACCCATCCAGTGATATTCTTCCCAAAGAAAAATGGGTTTACACATCCAAATGACTGGTGGATGGGTCTAGTGCTTCACATGTGAAAAACCCAGGTGACCACTAAATCGGTCGCCTAAATATGCAAAATAATTTAGGAGAGCAATTTTTACTTTTGTTTTTATCCACCAGGCGTTCTATGATATCCGTGTGACACCACCACTGTACAATTGTGTCATGTGACTGATTTCGCAAAGCAGATGTTTAATTACCCAGTTATTTACTTCGCGTCGTGTTTGTGTAAACAGCTATGGTCGTGTATGTACACCTAAACACATAATTTACTAAGTCAGTCATCTTATTATCGGTAAGACCGTTCTTAGTCACTTCATAAGACCAGCCCTCCTGCTGTAATTGTCATTCATGATTTGCCACTAGTTGACACCACATTCCATGGTGTTTGGTGATCTGGTGACGGGAGAGCGATTATCATACCTAGCACGAGCGATAAATCGCTCCCTAGAGGGGTGATTTACACGAGCGATACGGTGCGAGAGTGACCGCTCGCCTTAAAAATGAAGCACTGTGGATCTTTACATAAAGCTATGCTACAGCCTTGCACTTTTAATGAGGGGCTAGCCTGACTACAAAACTGCTGCACTCAAACTGCAACCCACCGTGACATCGTCTAGAGCGGCCAGGAGGTGGTCAATGTCCAGATTGTTGACCACGGCATGCCAGCAAGCCTCATACAGCGCCCGACTAACATCCACATCCTTATGTCCAGTCAACAGACCACGACAAAACTTCACACTGAAATAACAACATTGATTATGTAGTCGACAAACAGCAACAATACTTTGTACTGAAACACAACATAATCACTGAGTGAGTATCACGCATTGATTTTTATGGCAACTTTGTGGGAATGTGCTCTTTCAATGAATCACATAACATTTTGAAACAACAAAATTGTGTTGCCTTCCTTCTGCCAGCTATTCCCTTAACCTTTCTATGGCCACCTTTCAGACATGTACTTTATTTTATATATTTCCAATAATTAATTACAATTCACAAGTCATTCATCAGCAATATGTATTGTGTATGGTGCTCCAATCTTCAATGAGTATATATTTTAACCAAGTCTGGGTTTAATATAGCAATGTATTTAATATTACTTAGTTTCATTAATGTTACTTTTACCTGTTCAATGGGACATGTTACTATTACATTTGAAGCAATTATATAATTTATATATGCTTATACAATTATTTAATATATAGCATGTATACATAATAATTTACATATATAATATGGTATGCAACTATGCATATATATGCACTGATTTTGACCGATCACAAGCAAACATCTCAGTGAAGTTTGTAAACTTACATGGTTATGACCATCCCAGATCCAAAAGACGCAAGATGCGTTGTGCTTACGAGTATTTTCAAACTAACAGATGCAAGTATGATAGCATGCTACAGGCTGAAAAGGCGTCTACTTTTATTGGAAGTCAGTGGGAGTCTGACAGACCCATACCAGGGCTCGAAATTCCACTTGTCCGAGACAATTGGATTTGCCACTGAACAAGTGAAATGGCTATTACTTGTCCACAGTACAATTTTGCTGTTTGCAGACAGGATTTATTGTAATCATTACTTAATTGTCCACTCTCTAAAACATTTCACATAAAGATGTGTTCTCTGATTGTCTTCACAATACCATCTCAACGTCTTAATCTATACAATTATGTTACAGCATTATCATACTAGCGCATATGGGCCACATGTTAGTGTTACAAAAGTTCTTTAAATTGGCAGAAATAAATTTACTTGTAAACAGAGAAGTAGGTTTTGAATTAATTTGTTCTTGGGACAAGTCAATTGTTGTACGGGACATGTGAACTTTTGCTTCTACTTGTCCGCTAAACAAATAAATAATTTGTAAAATGTTGAGCCCTGCATACTATATAGTCTGCATTTTTTCATCAGAAATATATAATTTTTATTGTACAGTGTAGATGAACGAACGAACGAACGAACGACGAACGAACGAACGAACGAACGAACGAGACACGACGAGCACGACGAACGAGACGAACACGAACGAACGAACGACGAACGAACGAACGAACGAACGAACGAACGAACGAACGAACGAACGAACGAACGAACGAACGAACGAACGAACGAACGAACGAACGAACGAACGAACGAACGAACGAACGAACAACGAACGGTCTGCTAATGAAGAGTGCAGTAAAAATTCAGTACAGTTTTTTCAGAGTTAAATATGTAGATGTACATGGTAAACAACCAACAAACAGGACATTCTATCCGCTCAAGTGTAAAATAGTAATTGACAGCAGTAATATGGTTGGTCTATCTGAAGTGTGTTGGAGGTGCTGCACAGCTATATGCACGATTATTTCAAAAAGCAAGGGATTATCCGTTGGCACCTGTTTGGTGGAACTTCTGGTTGATCACGCTTAAAGCGCATGCGCCAGCGTAGACAAAAAACAAAACGCATCAGAGTAATTCAGACTCGTGATGATCAGACGTACGTATCTCCAACTGACATTAAAATGTACCAAGCGTTCGTAATAAACACCGGTAGTTACGATGCAACTTGGTCGACAGTTTCCTTAAATGCGACATTTATGTGCACTCTGTCATGACAATTTCTAATATAGTATACTTACAATTCGGCTTTACCGCCTTTTGCCCAAGACTTGCATTGATCCACACTAACACACGCAGCCGCCATGTTATATTGAACGGCGTAGCCGTAGAAGCCCGGATTACTTAATCTCAAATGTATGTGGACTTTTAATTAATTTGCAAATTATTTCAAACACTGAGTGAACTATCTTTCTTATTAATAAATGTATAATTAAATACACCCTAACAATATATTTAATATAAAGAAAAACTGAAATGCTTTAACTCGCCATTTGGCTTGAGAGTATGACTTAAAACAATATGGCAGCGCCCAGTCTCCACGTCAGTGGAGCGAAGATGTCAAAATCTGATAGACGATTGCTCAGAAAACATAATAAATTCAAAATAAACTTTGCCAGACGAAAGGATGTACACATATCCGATATTCCAACGCAAGTATGTTGTTACTTAACTGCTGCAAATGGGCCTACGGTCATTATGTTGTGATTTCGATATATTATCGTCCCTATAGCGTGGCTGTATTACTGTATAGTTAGTATGGCTCTATTCAAAATGTGACTAGCTACGGTTTGGGGACGACATAATATTGTTCTTCCTGCTACATCTCAGAAATATATTTTATGTAACTGGATGATGAAAAAATAAAATTATTAATATGAATTTTAAAAATAGGTTGACGATTATTAAATTGCAAACATCATTTGGACTGGCGTGTCATAATGTCCTAAGCTAGGAAACTAATGGAAAACTGAAGGACACCTTGTGGCAAACTATAATTTTCCTCATAACGATGCTTGAAACCATAGTAAAAATCATGGTCACTGGTGTCAGTGCTGATATTGATTATAATTTATAATTAAATTATAAATCTTTGTTTAAATTAATGAATAACCCAACGTATGTATTCTTTACGAACTCATAACGTGCGAAAGTACTTGACATCACTTCCTTGAGCGGTCACAGTGTAATTTTTCTACCAAAACCATGAAATGGACATGTTCAAAGCAAGGCTAACACCACTGGCAAAAGCAGTCTTTTATGATCTTATTCTAGAAATGAAAATAAAAAATATGTGCAACCCGCCAACCAAGTTAATTTCCAAAAATGTTATGAAGGTATACTTGATAGTCGCCATGTTGCATCACCTTGCAGCACTTGTTGGTGAACAACGGTGGACTGGGAAACAACGTACAGCGAGAACAGCTGCTGAGTGTCTTTGAGCCATTTGGTAGAGTGACGAGTCTAGTGATGGAGCAGGATCAGCCGTACGCATTTGTCAGTTACAGCAGCATCCCTGAAGCATTGGCAGCATGCACGGCCATCCACGGCTGTCTGGTCAAGGCATTGCAGACTGTACCGTCTGCCCAAGATGTGCAGTTGTTTCTTACTTATGTTGATAGAGGTACGAATACAATATGATGTATGTGTTTAGGTAGAGTAGGTTGACATGTTAGTTTCCATATAGGGAATTTAGCTATACACAAAGAATTCCCAAAGTTGTTATGTTCTTGTTATCTAAACCCCAATGTTGTTATATTCTTGTTATCTAATCCACAATATTGTTAACATTCTTGTTATCTGATTCCGAATATTGTTATGTTCTTGTTATCTAAACCCCAGTGTCCTTGTTTTATAGTCCCCAATGTTGTTATCTTCTCTTGTTATCTAGTCCCCAATGTTGTTATCTTCTTGTTATCTAGTCTCCAATGTAGTTATCTTCTTGTTATCTAGTCCCTGATGTTGCGATGCCATCGAGTGGTCTCCCCGAAGGTCTGGTCATGATCCGTGACTTTGTGAGTGAAGACGAAGAACAAGTCTTTCTGCAGTGTGTTGATTGGGACTCATCAGATTCACAGCTGTCTGAAGGTACAAATGTTAATATGTTCTGATGCTTTCTAATAGAAGTTGTCAACCTGTTGCCTAAATATGATTCATTTGTCGTACATACAATTAACTTGTTTACAGTAGAATAAATTCAAATTTTATCTAAAAGGATCTTCACATGACTGAAGGTGTCATCGTTAACATGTTTTTTTTGTTGGATATTTAAATGTTGCAGATTAACTGAATAAGGCGTTCAGTAGAATGAAGAAGGTATTAAAACAATGAAATAGTTTCACCATAAGGGTAGAGTGAACATGCAGTACTGAACAAAATGTGGTAAAATCACACATTTGAAGTGCAAACTATGTTTTGTCCATTCAGTATTTTGAAGAAACAGTTGGTTTTGAGCTGTGTGGTTTCTTAACATAATCACTGAAAATATTTACCCAACCAGTAGATAATTAATTCAATCAACTGATGCACAACAAAGTTCAATGTACAGTGCACACACACACACACACACACACACACACACACACACACACACACACACACACACACACACACACACACACACACACACACACACACACACACACACACACACACACACACACACACACACACACATCAGTATACAGCTACAACTTCCAGTCATCAGGAACACTTGTGAAATAGTAATTGTGACTACTCCTACTACCAACGTCGTTACTATGTGACATAGTAATTTCAGGAGCACACCTCACCCTAAAGCACCGGAGAGTGAAGCATTATGGGTATGAATTCATGTATGGAATCAACAACGTTGATCCAGACCGACCACTGGAGCAAGGGATCCCACACGAATGTGACCAGTTTCTTGACAGACTCATGGCTCTGGGGTGTTTAAACCAGCGCCCCGACCAGCTGACAGTCAACCAGTACAAGCCTGGGCAAGGTGGGTGATGATGACAGGGTGAGTGAAATTAATGAAACCATTTCCCTGGAGTAGTTTTAACTAAGTAATGTTGCATTGGTTGATTACATGGTTACTTTGTGTTCATATATCAACTAAGTAATTAGGTCAACCAAGTTCTTAAGTCAACTGAGTTACGTCTACTGTGTTATTAAGTCAACTGAGTTATTAGTCAACTGAGTTATTACGTCAACTGAGTTATTACGTCAACTGTGTTATTACGTCAACTGAGTTATTACGTCAACTGTATTCTTACATCATTTCTCAGGTATTCCTGTCCACGTGGACACGCACTCAGCTTTTGAAGATGGCATTGTCGTGTTGAGTCTAGGGTCACAGGTCAGTGTCATTTATGTCACTCACAAAATGGCAGCACAATAACTAGTGTTGTTTATGTCACAGGTTCTGATATTTTTCTGGTGGTTCCCAGGAATTCCATGCCACAGAACTATTGGCCACAAACACACACGCATGCACACTTACAACACCTCTAGCAGTGACAGTGCAGAGGAGAACATTGGAAGGAGCGGCTTTGCAGTGGCAGGCCCAACAATGTGGAACAACTTGCCAAAATGTACGAGATCAACTGAGACATTGGCAGCTTTCTGAAAACAACTATAAACTCACGTATTTCGCTTACGCTACCTGCCTTGATGACACTGATTTCCATTTTATAACATTGCTTGGTTTTAAATCTTCTGTTTGAAACCGTAATTTTACACCCTAATTTATTTATTGTTTTATAATGATTTTTTTAGCTTATTTATTTTATCTTAGCTTAAATGGGGAGCGGTGGTCACGTGGTAGAATACTGGACTATCAATCGAGGGGATGGTGGTTCAATCCCACCTAACACCGTTTCGAAACAATTTCGTCCACACCACATTTGCCTGTGTCTTTCCCTTCTATCTGGTGTCTGGGAAGTAAAATATCCCACACAGGAACCTGTAGTGGACTCACTAATTCTAGAGAAGGACAACTCTTGCGTTAGCCCAAGTTTGGGCTGTTTGGAGGAAACCACCTGAGACCCTATGTATTTAATTAATTTATATTTTAGATTTAGTCAACGCGTCATGTTAATGTAAAGCACCCTGATTGGCATTTAGCTACTTAAAAGGTGATATATTAAGAAATGTAATTATCATTATTATTACTAATAACATCAGTCAGATTCTTCCTCCTCCTTTTAAATCATGTCGTCCTAGTGACCCTACCCATACCGGGTAGGTAACTCTTCCCACATCCCTCTACTTGTGGTTGTTGCAGGCCATCATGGACTTCAAGGGGCCAAAGGGGGAACACTTCCCTGTTATGTTGCCCCGGCGCTCGCTCGCCGTCATGCTCGGTCCCTCCCGGTACCAGTTCACACACGGCATCATGCCACGCAAGTCTGATGTGATGCCAGTACAGTCTGCGTCGGGTGACTCTTTGACACTGTCACGTCGTGACACTCGCACATCATTCACATTCAGGATACTGCGTCGAGGACCGTGTCATTGCTGTAAGTGGTGTGTCTGTGACAGCCAGGCAGACCTGACTAATTGGGTCACGCCATCTGACTAATTGGGTCACGCCATCTAGTTTCTCTAAAATTTCTGTGTTGGTTTCTGAACATTTATCAGGGTTGTTCTATTTCAGATCAAACGTTTTCAATTTTCATATCCAACTCGGGATGTTTCTTTTACCTGTAGCTACTTTCGTTGGACGTGACACGTCGACTTCCTCAATACTAATACCAATCTTCTTCTCTTATTGTGAAATTGTAGCTTAACTTAATAATTCTATAAATATAATTTTAAACATAATTTTTAATATAATTGTTAATAATTTTTTAAATTTAATTTTGGACGTATTCAATATAAATATAATTCCGTTTTACATATAATTCAATTGTAAATATATTTCTAATGACATTTTAGACCTCTTATGATATTTATTTATTTGTTTACTAACTTAAAATAATATGTTTAGAAGAATTTTTAATTTTAAAGGACATTTTATATATATATATATTTATTTATTTATTTATTTATTTATTTATAACTAGCTTAACACAATTATTTGTAAATACATAATATATTATTTTAAAAGATATCTTAAGATATATTATTTATTTATTTATTAGTTCAAAATAATTTAAAAAAATCATTTTAAGGAACATATTATGTACACTGTATATAATATATTTATTTGCCATATTTCATTTTATTATATATATATATAGGCACTATGTGAGTCAATGCCAGACTACATTCCAATTTAACATGTAATGCACGTTGAAAATGGCAATAAAGCTTTATTATTATTATTATTAATGATGAATGGCATCATCGTTGGTAAAGAGCCAAACAGTAGAACCTGGCACATAAAGGAAGCCATCTGAATTAGGAAGACAAAAACACAATTTAACACAGACGAGGGCCATTACAAGTTACAATGTGCGATGATGTCATTGGTTATAAGGAAATCAAAGTCTAACGTCCAACGAATGTCTCTACAGGTAAAAGATACATCTTGATTTGGATATGAAAAATTTAAACTTCATCTGCCTGTTCTCTGGTGGTTTTTGCAACGTTTGCCCACAATCCAAAAAACAATATAACTAATTCAAATGCCTAATTATATTATTCATTTGAGCACCAGTTGGGTGTTGGTTTTTTATTGTCATAAAATGTTAAATTTGCTAATCTATGCTCGTTGTATTTGTATTTAGGTTACCGTGAACAGTGCGATTCCCAGACACCTCACGGCAGCCAAGTGTAAGTAAAGTTGTGGACTACATACACTAACATCTTTCAGTATTATGAACAATTATACATTTTATGGCGGATAGACATAGACAGCTCAATTGCCATCATAATCTTTTGTATTAAATTGATGGTGTTAAATATTTCTTATTTGGAATATTTTAAAGACAGTTTTTCTTAAATTGTAATGCCGAACAAGATACAAAAAAACTTTATTTAACGTCGGTTTACGTATGAAGTGCTTAACATTAGCTCATCTGAACTATTTTCCGACCAGTACAGTGCTTATATTTTTTAGGAAATCGTATTTCAGATATCCCCCAGCAGGTAGCAGCACTGAGGCACAGTCACAGACAACTGATGTCGAAGCTGCTAAATTAGAAGAAGAGCACGTTCACAACGTATGTTGGTTTATTGTGGAATGGTAACATTTGTAATTGCCTGTTAAATGTGTCCGTACTGTTCTTCTACAGCCATTATTCTAAATTTTATATTATAAAATTTTTGATCACTCGGTGACATATTTAGTTTTCACTATTTTTGATGGCCGAGCCATTAAAACCTCATTTACAACAATCATATAACATGTGTTGATATATTTCTATGTCATGGCGTAAGGAAAAACAAACATTTGTCAAGTAAATCTATCTATTTTATAGTGTGTATTTTAAACATGAAAAATCTATTAATTTTGGTAAATTTACTTCTCAATAATGTTGTTGTTGTTGTTGTATATTTTGGCTGTATCTCAGCCTTCTTCAGCGGACTATTTCTTGAGAGGTAAACGGGCGAACTTCAGGCGAATAATGATGGATGAGTCTAAGTAACTAACAAATGAACTTGAACAACAACAACTGTGATGTATCAATGTGTGTACCGATGCGTGACTGATGTGAACTGATGTGTGACATTGATACTTCAGGTGTACGAGGAGATTGCAGGGACACTTCAGTGACACGAGACACTCCCCATGGCCGAGAGTTGTTGAGTTCCTCAAGCAGCTGCCACTAGGGGCACTAGTGGCAGACGTTGGTTGTGGAAATGGGAAATACCTCTCCATCAATCCCGGCATCCATATGGTGAGGGTCTTAGAGTTATCTTGGCTCAAAAGCTGAATACACCAGCATGCAAATGTACAGATTAGACCATGGTAGCACTGCCTACTAAACATTAAACATTATTTTATTCAATAGCAAGTGTGTAATGTAGTCTAGTTTTATGTGAATAAAACTGTTATTCTTTAAGTTTATAAAAAACATTTAACCAGTTGGCAATTCTTACATTGTATCAATTTATAGTACAGTCCCCCCGTAATAGGAAATCCAAGACTGTTTAAGATCATTAATTAGGCCCTATCAACTGATATAAATGAAACGTCACTTTTATATATGCTAAGTCTCTGGAAAATAGGTTATTAATGCCATGCCCACTTCGACAACAAGCATCATCCATCTCTACAACACCCACCTCCACACCCACCTCTACAACAAGCCACACCCACCTCTACAACATGCCACACCCACCTCTACAACATGCCACACCCACCTCTACAACAAGCCACACCCACGTCTACAACATGCCACACCCACCTCTACAACATGCCACACCCACCTCTACAACATGCCACATCCACCTCTACAACAAGCCATACCCATCTGTACAACACCCACATCCACACCCACCAATACAACAAGCCACAACCACCTCTACAACATGCCACACCCACCTCTACAACAACCACACCCTCTACAACATGCCACACCCACCTCTACAACAAGCCACACCACCTCTACAACAACCACGCCCCCTCTACAACAAGCCACCCCTCACCTCTACAACAAGCCACACCCACCTCTACAACATAGCCACACCCACCTCTACAACATGCCACACCCACCTCTACAACAAGCCATCACCTCTACACATGCCACACTCACCTCTACAACAAGTCATGTTCACCTCTACAACATGCCACACTCACCTCTACAACAAGTCATGTTCACCTCTACAACATGCCACACTCACCTCTACAACAAGTCATGTTCACCTCTACAACATGCCACACTCACCTCTACAACAAGTCATGTTCACCTCTACAACATGCCACACTCACCTCTACAACAAGTCATGTTCACCTCTACAACATGCCACACTCACCTCTACAACAAGTCATGTTCACCTCTACAACATGCCACACTCACCTCTACAACAAGTCATGTTCACCTCTACAACATGCCACACTCACCTCTACAACAAGTCATGTTCACCTCTACAACATGCCACACTCACCTCTACAACAAGTCATGTTCACCTCTACAACATGCCACACTCACCTCTACAACAAGTCATGTTCACCTCTACAACATGCCACACTCACCTCTACAACAAGTCATGTTTACCTCTACAACATGCCACACTCACCTCTACAACAAGTCATGTTCACCTCTACAACATGCCACACTCACCTCTACAACAAGTCATGTTCACCTCTACAACATAACACACCCACCTCTACAACATGCCACACCCACCTCTACAACAAGTCATGTCCACCTCTACAACAACCATGCCCACCTCTACAACAAGTCATGTCCACCTCGACAACAACCACGCCCACCTCTACAACAAGTCATGTTCACCTCTACAACATGCCACACTCACCTCTGCAACAACCATGCCCACCTCTACAACATGCCACACTCACCTCTACAACAACCATGCCCACCTCTACAACAAGTCATGTTCACCTCTACAACATGCCACACTCACCTCTACAACAACCACGCCCACCTCTACAACAAGTCATGTCCACCTCGACAACGACCACGCCCACCTCTACAATATGCCACACTCACTCTGCAACATGCCACACTCACCTCTACAACAAGTCATGTTCACCTCTACAACATGCCACACTCACCTCTACAACATGCCACACTCACCTCTACAACATGCCACACCCATCTCTACAACAACCATGCCCACCTCTACAACATGCCACACTCACCTCTACAACAACCATGCCCACCTCTACAACATGCCACACTCACCTCTACAACAACCATGCCCACCTCTACAACATGCCACACTCACCTCTACAACAACCATGCCCACCTCTACAACATGCCACACTCACCTCTACAACAACCATGCCCACCTCTACAACATGCCACACTCACCTCTACAACAACCATGCCCACCTCTACAAGCCACACTCACCTCTACAACAACCATGCCCACCTCTACAACAAGCCACACTCACCTCTACAACAAGTCATGTTCACCTCTACAACAAGCCACACTCACCTCTACAACAAGTCATGTTCACCTCTACAACATGTCACACCCACCTCTGCAACAAGTTATGCCCATCTCTACAACAAACCATGCCCACCTACCTCTTCAACTAGCACAGTGTATTACAGTGACATTTTGGGAATGTTACAGGTGGGACTTGACCGCAGTGGTCAGTTGGTGTCCATCTGTGGTCAGCGAGGCCTGGAGGCATGTGTGAGTGACGTGCTGACACTGCCTCTGAGGTCAGACGTGTGTGACGCAGCAGTTTGTATCGCAGTCATCCACCACTTCTCTACACAGGTAGATATCAGTTACCTTTCATTACCTGCTGGTACATGTATCTGTGAAAATAGGCTTGAAAGGTGTGTTCATAAATTCATGTGAAAATCTAAAATTGTCAGTATGATCACTATGACTATATATTATATTGAGGCGTTTAAAACTGGTTATAAATATCAATGTCTGGTCATGAAAAATGTGAAAGTGATTATGGAAATTGTTTTAGGAAAAGCAACCATGCCCGTTTTTTTATTTTTTAATATATATGAGTTGCCATTTTCAATCTTTACACTGTCAGCATCGTACATGGCATTCGTTTGTCCTCTCCACCCTTATTGTTGATCCATGTTTCCGGCAAATATCTTTCAGGGTGAGTTGTGTCCATTGATGTAGCTGTCAATGTTTCAGGATCGCCGTAGGAATGCCATCAAGGAGCTGGTGCGAGTGCTTCGGCATGGGGGGAGGGCACTCATTTATGTGTGGGCGTTTGAACAGGAACGCAACAAACAAAAGTCAAACTACCTGAAGGACACCAAACTGAAGGCAAAGCTGGCACCGTCGCCAGGACAGACTTGTCAGAGTGACAGCAAAGTGGCTGAAGAATGTAAACTTTGCATCCAGTCGTGTGACCAACAGAAATTTGGCCAAAGTAATGAGTTGCATTGTGATAATGAAAGTGAAAGCAGCTGTGCTAGTGACACGTGCCAAGCTGCGATGGTGGCGGAAACATCACACAGTGTTAACTCATCTGAGACTGACCAGAGTTCCATTGAACCAACAACTGAGAATGCTGCTGTAGCTGACTCGGCCACTTCGCTAGAAACTGACCGTCCTGGTCAGTCAGAAAGAAATCCCAGAGTGACATCAACAACGTCTCTGCCTGTGCACGTCAACAGGACCCATTTCCAGGCCCAGGACATGCTGGTGCCCTGGCATCTACGGCAGGGAGGAGGGAAGAAGGGAGTGGGGGAAGAGGGAGGGAAAGTGAAGATTGTGGATGCTGTGTATCACAGATACTACCACGTGTTTGTGGAGGGGGAACTGGAGAGACTCACTGAGACGCTTCCCAATGCACGTGTCGTCGACAGTTACTATGATAAGGGAAACTGGTGCGTCATCGTGGAGAAAATGTGAAGAGTGTCTTCATTAAATACCTGAGTAATTTACCACATACAGGATTTTTTTGTTATTTCTTTACAATTCGTTATTACCTTATTTGTCCTTCCTGATATATGTTTATTCTATCATATTTTGGTACTACATCATGTAGTGTAAAGAGAAACAAATTTGAATCATTCTCCAGCATCTGTATAACCCCTGTTATATTTACCGATTGTCAGAACCTAAATCCATGAGTGAAAATGCTATGACACTGTGTACTTAAACATAATCTAAATGAGCGTTTTAAGGTTTTTAATTGTGAAGTAATAATTAATTTAGATCACTTTATTGCACAGAATCGTATAACTAATACGTGTCGGTACCTAAGGGACCATTCGTAAAGTATATCACAGTATTTATGGACATTTGTAGGCCTTTACTTTGCTCAAGCTTCATCATAGTGACATTTACAGTTGACACCTTCCATAAAGTTACACTCGTTATAAAGCCTTTGCCACAATCCATATGTTTATAACAATTTATTACGTTTATGTATTGGTTTTTTGTTTACCTGCAAAATATAAGTTTGTAGAAACAATAACAACAGTAGTGCATTGCTGCTTTTTGTTCGAATCTTTCGTTGAAATCTACTTGGTTGGCTGACTAAACTAGTTGTTTGATATCAACAGCCGATATTTAATTTCTATAATCCAGGGCTCGACATTAAATTGGCTCTGCCCCGCTGATGGGCCACTGATGTCAATCCGACTAACAACCGTTTGACGTTTCTGAAACACGATCGTTTATGGAGAAACTTAATCTTATCTATCTATTTTATATTTCAATCAGTTTTAGTTTGGTTGCATTTTATTTATGACTAACTAAACAACGCTGTATAAAATATAGGCGTGCATATACGAAGACTTTATGCACTGTTGAACTCATATTATTCACTCGCGTGATTGACGAGTGGCGGGGATCATTAATTATGCACCCTATGAGCGATCTTGTTTCACGTTTGCTATGTGGATGGCCGACGATGGCGTTGTTGTCTGAGCGATACAATGCTAATGGCTAGTGCACATTCCGTAAAGGAAAACTATCAAGGCAGTTTGTTACACTGTCAAACGTTTGGCAGTGCTACAAAAGACCAAGGTTGCAGCTGCGTATGTTTAATACAATATTGGACGAAAGAGAGCAAGGGTTTTGGACAGCATTTATACTGTCACTCGCACGCGGGCCCTCGCTCACCGCGCGAACATTCGCTTTAGCGTTGAATCTCAGGCACAACCTAAACCAAGCTTTTCATGTGCTGAAGACGACCAACAAAAGGGTCGAGTCCCATGCACCCCTGTATACCTTTTAAAACGTGCAATCAACGTCGCGAGCTCGTCATCATTTACTTCGCTTTACTCTTAGTGCAATTATCCAAATTAAAATATTAACGGAGAGTGCTAAGTAGGGAGTCAATTGTCAATATTAAATATGATTTCTTTACAAAGTTCAAGCTCATAAAATGGTCTACAATTACGGCTATGCCAAATTACTTTGTAGTTTTATGTTTTAAATTAACTTTTATTTAAATAGACTTTATTACGTGATATGTAGAAGAGATAAACAATGATAGAAAACTTACTGTTATTATTGGTGCAGATAAGTTTATTTCTCGTGTTATATAATAATCTATATATCACGTTACCAATGTTTGAATAAACCATTCAACCAATCAGTACCTTCAATTATAGTAATCCAAAGATAATTCGATTTTGATATACATATATTTATTATGTATGTTTGTTTTAATGCTCAATGAATCTGCAATTTGCAGATCTAATAACATTGGGCAATATCTGTCATTAGGGAAATTACGTAAACTGATAATGACGTCATCCCTACGCCGACAACGTCTTCAAGCGTGTTCCTGCAAAGTATAGAATTGTCCAAGCATCTAACTCGCTGGTAAAAGGTAAAACATGTCGCGGTCTTTAGCTGTCGTCACGTGAGACGCCGTCATCTTCAACATCCGTTGAAATTTGAGCGTCGACAGTTGAGTGAATGTTAACCTAAATGTCAGCGTACACACAGGCTGTCCCTATGATATGTTTACGGATAACATCATTGTATTTACTAATGGCATCGAAAACATAAAGTCGCCGCTGGTAACTTGATATACAGCCTGCTAACAACCCCATCTGACACGGTGCCGAAGTTAGGAAGGAAATACTTCCAGGGCGCAGATCCTTGGGGGCTTAATATGCGCCGAATGCCTACGAAGCTTGACACTTCCATGAGTCTTCGTCATACACAGATTTGACAAACCTAACACACACACGGTTAGGCACGCACAATTGAGCGCGCTTGCACGCACACAGACGAGCACTCACACACGCACGTATTCAGTCTATAAATTCTTGTAATCCCGCCTTTCACCGTCATCCTGTCTCCACCGAGATGTTCCATTATCTTCTACAATCTACTCTGAAGGTGTCCATTCTCTTCCGCTTACTTCCTCTCATTCTAGTTGTGTTTACTTTAACCACCGGTTCAACATCTTCATCTGGAACTCCGTCCACCAACATCTTTCCTGAGTTCATCTAGTTCTTCCCGCCAATCTCCTCCCTAAATGTTCCCACCAATCTCCTTCCTCCATTCCTTCCCACCAACTCTTGTAATTTTTCCCACCAACTTCCTCCCTCAACTCCTCCAATTCTTCCCACCAACCTCCCAACTCAACTCCTCTGTGGTCCGTCCTCTACAGTGCACGATGAGGTGGATAACACAACATGAATTGAAACAATGTGAAATGCCGCTTTGTTTGCCTCACCGGAACCACTCCTAAGAAAGCGGGATAAATGTTTACGTATACAAGACATCGCACCTTCACCTCGGCAGATGAAGGTGGTGATCATGAAAGACTATGAGGATGTCTCCGATTGGACCGCCAAATATATTCGTAAGAAGATCCTCGAGTTTCAGCCTTCCAATGAGTCTTACTTCGTCCTCGGTCTGTCGTCAGGTGAGTTCTAACCATTGTCCGACTATTACTTCGTCATCGGTCTCTCGACGGGTGAGTTCTAACCATTGTCTGACTATTGCTTCGTCATCGGTCTCTCGACGGGTGAGTTCTAACCATTGTCTGACTATTGCTTCGTCATCGGTCTCTCGACGGGTGAGTTCTAACGAACGTCTGACTATTACTTCGTCATCGGTCTCTCGACAGGTGAGTTCTAACCATTGTCTGACTATTGCTTCGTCATCGGTGTCTCGACAGGTGAGTTCTAACCATTGTCTGACTATTGCTTCGTCATCGGTCTCTCGACGGGTGAGTTCTAACGAACGTCTGACTATTACTTCGTCATCGGTCTCTCGACAGGTGAGTTCTAACGAACGTCTGACTATTGCTTCGTCATCGGTGTCTCCACAGGTGAGTTCTAACCATTGTCTGACTATTGCTTCGTCATCGGTCTCTCGACGGGTGAGTTCTAACGAACGTCTGACTATTACTTCGTCATCGGTCTCTCGACAGGTGAGTTCTAACGAACGTCTGACTATTACTTCGTCATCGGTCTCTCGACAGGTGAGTTCTAACGAACGTCTGACTATTACTTCGTCATCGGTCTCTCGACAGGTGAGTTCTAACGAACGTCTGACTATTACTTCGTCATCGGTCTCTCGACAGGTGAGTTCTAACGAACGTCTGACTATTACTTCGTCATCGGTCTCTCGACAGGTGAGTTCTAACGAACGTCTGACTATTGCTTCGTCATCGGTGTCTCCACAGGTGAGTTCTAACCATTGTCTGACTATTGCTTCGTCATCGGTCTCTCGACGGGTGAGTTCTAACGAACGTCTGACTATTACTTCGTCATCGGTCTCTCGACAGGTGAGTTCTAACGAACGTCTGACTATTACTTCGTCATCGGTCTCTCGACAGGTGAGTTCTAACCATCGTCTGACTCTTTCTTTATCTTCGGTCTCTCGACAGTTGAGTTCTAACCATCGTCTGACACTTTATCTTCGGTCTCTCGGCAGGTGAGTTCTAACCATCGTCTGACTCTTTCTTTATCTTCGGTCTCTCGGCAGGTGAGTTCTAACCATCGTCTGACTCTTTCTTTATCTTCGGTCTCTCGGCAGGTGAGTTCTAACCATCGTCTGACTCTTTCTTTATCTTCGGTCTCTCGGCAGGTGAGTTCTAACCATCGTCTGACTCTTTCTTTATCTTCGGTCTCTCGGCAGGTGAGTTCTAACCATCGTCTGACTCTTTCTTTATCTTCGGTCTCTCGGCAGGTGAGTTCTAACCATCGTCTGACTCTTTCTTTATCTTCGGTCTCTCGGCAGGTGAGTTCTAACCATCGTCTGACTCTTTCTTTATATTCGGTCTCTCGGCAGGTGAGTTCTAACCATTGTCTGACTCTTTCTTTACCCTCAGCAGGTGCTATCCGTTGTATTTGGATGCAGTGAGCATTACATTTGTGTATTGCTACTTCGTGACTAAAATGTGCATTCAGGTGTATGCCTCTACCTCGATTGACGTACAACCTAGGCAATTAAATGACTATGGTACTTGCGTACACATTAGGCGTGTGTCAAAATAGCATGTTTACTTTTGAGTTGCATCATCTAATGTCACAGATATTGTCTCGAATATTACCAACGCTGGTATAAGAGTTTTCCCTTCAGATATTGCGTCGAAATACCAGCTGTTAATTAGAAGGCTTTTGTCCTAGGCTGGCTGATTGTGTGGAAACACCCATAAGTGTTCTGTCCTAGGTGTTCAATCGAAGTACCAAGACTCGTGTAGATTTGGTATGTTCTAGGCACGCAACATCTAGGGCTGTACAGGAAATTGATAGAACTCTACGACCGCGGGCTTATTTCGTTCAAGTACGTCAAAACATTCAACACGTGTGAATATGCCGGTAAGTTGATCACGGATGCAGAACATTTGAGTATAAACGTGCGCGCATTACAACAGGTGTCTTCCAATAGGAAGGTTCCCTTTTCACTTGCCAGCTCGAGTTCTATCGAATTTGTAGTAGTGGTAGTAGTGGTAGTGGTAGTGGTAGTAGTAGTTGTTGTAGTAGTAGTAGTAGTAGTAGTAGTAGTAGTAGTAGCAGTAGCAGTAGTAGTAGTAGTAGTAGTTGTTGTTGTTGTAGTAGTAGCAGTAGCAGCAGCAGTAGTAGTAGTAGTAGTAGTAGTAGTAGTAGTAGTTGTTGTTGTTGTTGTAGTAGCAGTAGCAGCAGTAGTAGTGGTGGTGGTACTAGTGGTAGTAGTAGTAGTAGTAGTAGTAGTAGTAGTAGTAGTAGCAGCAGCAGAGCAATAGCAGTAGTAGTAGTAGTAGTAGTAGTAGTAGCAGAAGTAGCAGTAGCAGTAGCAGTAGCAGTAGTAGCAGTAGTAGTAGTAGTAGTAGTAGTAGTAGTTGTTGGTTGTTGTTGTTGTGTAGTAGCAGTAGCAGCAGTAGTAGTGGTGGTGGTACTAGTGAGTAGTAGTAGTAGTAGTAGTAGTAGTAGTAGTAGTAGTAGTAGTAGTAGCAGTAGTAGTACTAGTAATAGTAGTAGTAGTAGTAGTTGTTGTTGTTGTTGTTGTAGTAGTAGTAGTAGTAGTAGTAGCAGTAGCAGTAGCAGTAGCAGTAGCAGTAGCAGTAGCAGTAGCAGTAGCAGCAGTAGCAGTAGCAGTAGTAGTAGTAGTAGTAGTTGTTGTTGTTGTTGTTGTAGCAGTAGCAGTAGTAGTAGTAGTAGTAGTAGTAGTAGTAGTAGTAGTTGTTGTTGTTGTTGTTGTAGTAGTAATAGTTGTTGTTGTTGTAGTAGTAGCAGCAGCAGCAGCAGCAGCAGCAGTAGTAGTAGTAGTAGTAGTAGTAATTATGTTGTCTATTGCCTGGCATATGTAGGTAAATAAACGCAACAGCGGTCGCATGTTTACTGTAGCGCCCACAGTAAATGCTGAAACAGCCTAACAGCCGCTAATGGCACTAAGAGAGACACGCCGATATATAGGCATGCCTTTCATTAACAAACCTCTGACCGGAAGTTGCGACAAAATGAATCTCGCTAATATTTATCAACCGTGGTTAATTCCGGGTAACGACATCTGCCGTTAAACGTAACATTTGTGGAATTGGTAGTCGGCCTCAGAAGTTGACAGTCGTCGGCCAATTGTTCCAGGACTCGAGAAGGATTCGACGGAGAGCACAACCAATTTCATGTGGAACAATTTCTTCCAAGACATCGACATCACCGGAGAGAACGTGAACATCATGGATGGCAACGCCGAAGACCTCGACCAGGAGTGTGCTGACTACGAGGCGAAGATCAAGGAGGCGGGAGGCATACATCTGTTCGTGGCAGGTGGGTCTATAGGGAGGGGGGCTACAATGGAGAAACGAGAACGAACTGTGCAGTATCTGTGGTTACGACTACTACTACTATTATTAACCAATGTTAGTAGTAGTAGTAGTAGTAGTAGTAGTAGTAGTAGTAGTAGTAGCAGTAGCAGTAGCAGTAGCAGTAGCAGTAGCAGCATCAGCAGCAGCAGCAGCAGCAGCAGCAGCAGTAGTAGTAGTAGTAGTAACAACAGATACTGCACAGTTATGTAAAAAAACCAATATCGTTATGTTGCATTAATGTGAATTTTACCATGTGAATTTCCCATTTGGGATCATTAAAGTTTAGTGTATTGCGTTGCGTTGCGTTGCGTTGCGTTGCGTTGCGTTGCGTTGCGTTGCGTTGCGTTGCGTTGCGTTGCGTTGCGTTGCGTTGCGTTGCGTTGCGTTGCGTTGCGTTGCGTTGCGTTGCGTTGCGTTGCGTTGCGTTGTAATCCGACCTGACATGCCTGTTGTAGGTATCAGTGCTAACGGTGACGTAGGCTGTAATGAGACTGGCTCTAGCCTCGTGTCAAGAACGAGGGTCAAGTCGCAATCGGTGGAGGTGATACGTCGCAACGCCAAGTTCTTCGGCGGCGACATCAGACTCGTGCCAACCAGAGCTCTCACGGTCGGCATCGCCACCGTCATGGAGGCTAGAGAGGTCGGTTCCCCTTCCATAGTTTGTCTGCGTGTTCTCTCGGGGAAGAGGGAAGCTGTCAACCCTTTTCAATCCGACTCACTTGGGGTGTTTTCACATGGTCTTATATCACGAGTCGCCATTTTGATTTGACATTCTTTCCGAGAAAATATGAAATCAGTTGAGACCACGTGAAGTACATAGTTTTACACATTACGCAAGTGAACTGCCTTACAAAAGTAAACAAATTAACACAAATAAACTGACTTACACAGAAATCCTGAATATTAATTTCAGTATGACGGCTAAATTAACGTAGTTGTAATAGTTACTATCTTAAATCACATATAGGGTTGTGTATCATGAAAGTTTTGACAATGTAGGCCCATCGTGATACGTTTCGTAAACTGACGTCGCGATACGTTTTGTATCGTGACAGATAATGAATCGCAATAATTCCCATTAGAGGCCATCAATAAATTACATCATGCTGTAAAATAAAATATAAAAATACAAATTAAATACAATAAGTATGTAGAAAGAATAAAAAAAGTAAATTTTAGCTTCTTTGGCTGGAAATGTATCTAAAAATGGCCGATGATCAAACAGTTTGAAAGTCGTATTGTACTCTTTCCCGCTATCGCATCCTCGTATGATGTTTTACATTGCTGCCTACTAGATTCGTTGTCACGAATGTTTGCCACTTCCACACGGCGGATTAAGAGGAGGTAGTCTATAGGGGAAACAAAAACTTCTACTTTCACCCCTGTAAGCAGTGTGAAAGAAATAAGAAAATACTTAATCAACACGGTATGCCTGCAGTTTCTTCAACTCGGAATTTATGAGTAATTTTTGTGATACATTTAATTTTAGAGAACACATTTCTCATGTTGTTACCATATTCGTGATTTGCGCCGTATTCGTCTGTATTTGCCTCTTTCTATTGCAAAGACTATTGCAACTGCGCTAGTCACTTGTAGATTAAACTATTGCAATTCGCTTTTTCATAATATCGCTATTACGGGTATCACAAAACTACAACGTGTTCACAATTGCTGAGCAATGGTTGTGATTACGTCTGCACGTTTTACTCATTCTAAGCCGCTTCACGACTCTGCATTGGCTTCCTGTCCGATATCATATCTGTACCATTACTTACCAGGCACTTTCCTGTAAGCAGCCATCATTTACATTCTTTGCTTACTCCTGTAAGAAAACCTGTTCAGCTTCGATATTCTAGTTCTGATTTACTTTTTGTCCCTAAAGTCAATACTAATATTGGGGTTAGAGATTTTGCTGTGGGCGCGCATACTCGTTGGGATATGCTTTCTTCTAGCAATAAATCAGTTGAAAATATTGCTGAATTCCGCCGTCATTTAAAGAGATACCTTTACAACCTTGCCTATGCACCATAGCTCCCTAGCGTATCAATCAATCTGATGACAGCTGGATTTGTTTACTGACGGTGAGATCGATCAACACTTTTATATAAAAATTGATGCGCCTCTGCGCTTGCTTTCCAATGATTTAGGCATACTAGAAGTTACTAATTATGATTTATTATAATTATTAAAACGTTGACTCTGTTGTCGGGTTCTCTTGCGCTGCTGTCGCATGGCCCTGTTGGATCGTGACATCGGAGGTGGGTGGGTAGTTTCCAATATTTCTTTTCGTCGGCACATAGCAGCCGGCAAAAGCACGTTAACACCTTTACGAAAACAGGCAAATTCCAAAGGTCTGGGGCATACAAGTGCCCCATGCCCCCATGCATGATCCGACCATGTCCAGTTGGTGTATTTCAGGTCATTCTACTGGTCACCGGAGAAGAACAAGCCGCCAATGTGAAGAACGCTATAGAGCGCGGAGTGAACCACATATGTCCGCTGTCCGCCTTCCAACAGCACGAGCACTGCGTCTTTGTGCTGGACGAGAACGCCACGCTCGACCTGAGGGTACGCACGGTGGCCCACTACAAGGGACTGTGTGCTCTCACGCACTTCGTGGACTTCGAAGAAAACATCGACTGAACGAAACCACGGATGTCTCGACATTACGCCCTGTGAACGGTCGCTATAGACGGAGCCTATACATGCCTATCGTGGCGGATTCTCTGTGCCCGAGCGGCATATCATTGAACTGATAAAACACATGATCGGTATTGAATTATTCAGTCCTTCGTGTTTGATTTTCATTCACAGATGCCGTTTGTTGTAAAAGATTCTTCTTTCTACCCAACAACTGACCGACATACTTAGTTAAGCTGCTACATTTTCATGACCCTTAGATCATCCGTTTCCAAATAAGAATAGCGTTGTGTTGCTAAAACTAAGCTCAGTATCGGCAAAGGTGCTTTTTTCTGTAGCTGCGCCAACAATCTGGAAATCAGCTCCATATTACAGTTAAATCTTCTGAAACTAAAGCCACCTATTGTGATAAACTTAAAACCAATTTTTTAATTGCATTTCCACAACACATTTTCGGCAGTCCAATAACGATTCTTGCCTGTCCTCGTTTATTATAACGCAAATTATGTTGTTTGTGGTGCCTCTGAGTGTTACTATTACTTACCTAATTAATAACCTTTCTTATATATGTTATCAGCTAAGCATTTATAATGAAATGGAGTTGTAATTTTAGGAAACTAATTTCCAACTGTATAATTTATAGTATGTGTGTGTGTGTGTGTGTCTGTGTGTGTGTGGGTGTGCGCGTGTTTGCGTGTGTGCGTGTGTGCGTGCGTGTGTGTGTGCGCGCGTGTGTGTGTGTGTGCGCGCGCGTGCGTGCGCGCGCGTGTGTGTGACCCAGGCCCATTAACGAATGCTAATGTCATTCGAATATGCGCATTCATCAATCACCTGCTAATCTTCTCCTCCAGCCAGAATTTTTTTTAAACAAGGCCTCACTGGCTTCCTGTTCGTTCACTGATTAATTGCTGGGTAATGTGTGACCAGCAGTTTTGCTGTAATTATGCAGATCATTGGATCAACACAAACAATCCACACAACACAAGCAGGACTGAATTATTGCTGTCTGTGTAAAGAGGTTCAATGGTCCTTTGGTGCAGTTTGCAGCCAGTATTCATGTTCACAAATGACAACAAGACAGGCCTCACTGCCTAATGACAATTGTCGAATGGGCAACGGGTAACTGTCAGCCCAGTGCCCAGTGCCCACTAAACATAATTGATATTATTTAAAAAGGTTTTGTGTTTTGGCAGCGTCACTACTTTGTGTCGACGTTGATTTTGTATATGGCTTTTAATTTAATTAGTGAGATATTTGTGGTTAGATCAAGGATCTTATAGCTATAGAATCCTAGGTTAGATGTCATCCAGGCTAGCATAAACCACTTCATTACTATTAACATAATTTGGTCCACGTCTAGAAAGGCTTGCGGAACCCTGCTTTACTCACTGGCAGACCTATTCCGATGAACACCATCGTGGGTTCTCTGGGAACTATATCTAGCCACCCTATAATTACTACGCAAAAGACTATTCGTACACAACTATTCACCGCTGTTTACAGCCATGTTCTCACTTATACAGCTGAGTGAACTGGAGCAATGTGGAGTGAACGAACTTGCCCAAGGTTTGACACAACAGCACATTCGAATTCGGGTTATCTTAGGCGAGAGTCCGAAGCTCTAGTCACTGTGCCACTGCGCACCATTATATACAAGCATGAATAGTACGCTCCGGCTACATACTGGTAACCGCAATTGATGCACAATAGTTGCTACCGGTCGTTACTGGATAGTTTCCTAGGAATGCTTTTAATACATTTACTTATGTAATTCGGCAATGTAGTATGGGGGTTGACAACTAGAAGGCTACTAGCTGTCAGCGCAAATACATCCTAAACTGAAGGAGATATGGTTTCACAAACAAACGAAAAACAAATAAACAAACAATCAAAAATCAAGCAAACTAACATAGGTACGTGCACACACATAAACACTAGCTTTTTATAACATATAATTTGTGTTAGTACTGACCTTTTAAAAGTAGCTAATTCCATTATTATATTCTCCTGAACGAGATTAATTTGGGGGCTGAGAACCCCCGCCCCGCTTCAGCATCACCCCTACCCCGCCTATCCCCTGACTCGCGCTCGAGGAAAGAAAGACCGGACGGGATGGTTGTATGGGTCGGGTGTCGTTGGAAACTATTCGTCGCCTTGAAATATTGGTCGCTGTTTTGTCACATCCGTTGGCTGACAAAATAGTGTTTATGATTTAGTAATATATCGCCACGCCCACACACTGCAGTCGTACTCGTGCCAACGCACTCTAGTATACAAAAATCGAACCTGAATAGCAACGTGTCGAAGCATAGCGATTCCACCAGCGAACAGGACGCCCACGTCAGGCACATGAAATGCAAAGATAACCAGTCATTATTTAACTAATTAATGTTGTCAGTACACCAGTACCAATATTTGATTAAAACATAAAGATTCTAGATAAACAGTAACCAAGACTGAAAAGAACGAAACAGATATAAGATTGATATTAGAGTACTATCATAATCTTACCTTGGAATGTGAATGCGCTGACCGTGCAGTACTGTGTCAACGACTGCACTCCATACTCATCCAAGTTTTTTTGCGTCGACAACGGGGTGTTTTGAGAAATTATTATGGCAACCCGAAACATGTCAACATAACCATCCTATCCAGGGAGGCTTGGTGAGTGAACACCCCATATTTTGCAAAGGGCAGCATCAGGTCTTTTTTCTCATAAAGGTGCCTCGGTAGTCTTGCTGGCAGTATGTTGCAAATGTTCTACTCTATGGCATCATCATACTTGGTTAGGGTGTATTACCGAATTTCACTGAAATTCACTCAATATAACAGAAACATTGTTTGCATAATTGCTAAACAAAAATGGCAACATATAACGTGCGATCACTACTAAGATGTGAATAGATACAAGAACTAAAGTATAAATTTACCGAGAACAGATTACAAAGTGGCCACCTATTAGACCATTCCAGGACATACAACGGCCAAGCAGGAGTAGCCTTTCCCATAATTAAGAAATGGAAAGACAATATAGCGAAAGTAAATAGCTTCAGCCCGTCTAGCAGAACACAAACTGAAGATTGCAAAATATATGCACCAATGTCCTGTACAGAGCATGTTACAGCCATGCAAAAGACGTCTCAGCAGCAACTGCACTTTCTTCGAAAGTCGTAAAACGCCTCTTCTCTATGTACGACACCCGTAAATATTTAGAAAAGGACGCATGCAGTAATCCTGGAAATCTGACTGCTCAAATGACCACACAGCAGGTGAATGTCGAGAAAAAAGTCATTTATAAAAAAAACAAGTCCGGGAAGTGTAACTGTGGCATAATCGGCCACACAACCAAGTTGACAGCGCAGCGCGCACTCCACTGGTAGAGGCGTTTGGACGAGCACCGTGAGTGTGTACACTGACACGACATTGACGTTACCACGAAGTTGTGCTTTGCGCAGCTGCGGATTGACATAATGAGTGATCACGTCATTGCCGCTTCCGCCGGCCAACGGGAACGAAGTAGAAGTGGATCAGTTATAAGTCATTTTCTAAAACAATTCCTCGTTTTCCATTTCTTCGATCGCTTCATCGTCTTATTATTTATAATTACTAATATGCCGTTTCATTGCTGTTACAGAAAACATCCACGATGACAACGAGATAAGAACTACGAGATCTTCAATGCTTGCGTCAAGGCGACGGGAACTCGACGGGAACTCGAGGAAGCATTGTTCGCGAAATTCTAGCAAGAGACGAGAAGTCAGACACCATTCAAGATGACGTAGCGGCTGCTAAGCAGACTTGCCACATGATACGGATTACCCGTATCCGATACGGATTTTGGCGGTTTTTTAAGTGATACGGCCGTACTCCATTTTGATACGGATTTTTTTTAAATGTATGGAAACATTATTTGTTACCACATTATGTATGCGTCACAACAATGGAATAATCGTTTACTGTTAGTGACTAAGTAAATCGATTCGAAACGAACGAACTAAGTCATCGATTAGTTTATTGTAGCGCGTAATAAATGGCGCGCTGGTAAATTTGTTGTTCTGAAAACTGCGGGTCAATGGAGCTCGACGCCGCGAAATGACCTGTATTTCTGATTTCAAGTTGTTGACGCTTGCCAGTGAAACTTCGATATATGCGCGAACTGCTGAGATAAATTGTTATTATTTGATGACACTGTCTGTTTTGCGGTACGCAGTTTAAACGACCTGAAGTGAACTAAAACGTCGGTAATTTTCCAGTTAACTGGCCTAAATTATTTAGGGCTTTTTCAAAACGGATTTACCACGTTTTTTAGGTATGTATGTGTTTGGAATGTCATTCTGCATCACACCCGCTAAAACGAAGTCGGATATCTTTTTTTAAATTATATTTTATATCAAATTAATGTCGTCGAGTCGACATAAATAGGCCGATGTCACTGGGCGTGAGCAATAGATAGCGCTCCCCATGCATCACGACCGCACAGGCGATGTTTTGCGATTTGCGGTACAGGTACAGGTGAAGAAAGCATTAATATTCCTACATATATACATTGATACATACACAAACTTGACTGTAGTTCGATGCATTTCAGATATGTCACAAAAGCAGCTGAACTTATTAAAAAGAATCAATGTGTGTGCACACAACATGTAATGTTTGCATAAGGAACACCAGCAGGGTGTGAATCTGCCACACACAACAATGAATCGATATTACCCTAAACTGTCCAAGTGAACAAAATGGTTAGACAAACAACTGACATTGCTTTTGCATTACAACACAGTATTCTAAATGCAATCAGTCACAACTGTATTTTACATTATTAGAACATTTTACTTTATATCATCTGACAGGAATACATAATTATTAGTATACAATCTAACAAATTATGCACAAATTCACTTTTCTGGATAAGAAGTGCTGCTAACATTGTATTGAACTCTTCTTTTGTGGAAATACGTCCTCCATCACCATGGCTGTCAAACACCCTATTTGAACGATTGTTTCTACCTGAAAAAGTGACAAATTACAAAACCAGTAGAGTTGTTTCCCACAAACATAAGTTCTTAATGGTGGTTATTACAACAAAACATGTTGCATTGCCTAACAATATCCAGCATTTTCTCTAGTTGATTATCGTCTGTATGTCTAATGACATCCCAAATATTAATAGGGTATGTGTCATTTACTACACGTGTGTGTGTGTGTGTGTGTGTGTGTGTGTGTGTGTGTGTGTGTGTGTGTGTGTGTGTGTGTGTGTGTGTGTGTGTGTGTGTGTGTGTGTGTGTGTGTGTGTGTGTGTGTGTGTGTGTGTGTGTGTGTGTGTGTGTGTGTGTGTGTGTGTGTGTGTGTGTGTGTGTGTGTGTGTGTGTGTGTGTGTGTGTGTGTGTGTGTGTGTGTGTGTGTGTGTGTGTGTGTGTGTGTGTGTGTGTGTGTGTGTGTGTGTGTGTGTGTGTGTGTGTGTGTGTGTGTGTGTGTGTGTGTGTGTGTGTGTGTGTGTGTGTGTGTGTGTGTGTGTGTGTGTGTGTGTGTGTGTGTGTGTGTGTGTGTGTGTGTGTGTGTGTGTGTGTGTGTGTGTGTGTGTGTGTGTGTGTGTGTGTGTGTGTGTGTGTGTGTGTGTGTGTGTGTGTGTGTGTGTAAAATAGTTATGACATTGCTTTATTGACTAATACAATGTAAGTTTATAATAGGACTGACGTAGCATTGTTCAAATTAGTGTCTTCGCAGGAGTGGCGCTGTTGGTGGCACTCCAGTCAAGATACTGACCAGTCACACAGTCACATATGTAACAATTCTTATTTACTCTGCTCATTTCTCCTGTTCCATGTATCTGTTTGTGGTCATATTCTCCTGGTCTATCCCATTTCATTTGTTTCTTTTTCAGTGTCTCTGTGCCAGGTGGCCTTCTCTTCACCTCTTACCTGTTGTTGCCATGTGTTGGCTTAACAGATGAGCGCTACATGAGAAAAATTTAATAGTTATTAAAATATAATGAACAAAAGCAAAATCATTAAAATTCATCAATGCATATTATATAATCGATGTATTAAAAAAACTACATGAAAGTCCTCCAAGATATAGTTAAGCAGGCAGACAAGGCAACGTATTTATTACAGGTTCAACCATTTTTATATCTATCAATAAAACTAACAAACAAAACGTATCCCCAACAGAAGAGAGTAAAGTGGGTGAGTGTGGCTGAAGAGAGAAAGCGAGACTGAGAGAGAAAGGAAGGGAGGTGGCGTCCACAACAGAATATAGTAAAATGGGTGAGTGTGGCTGAGAAGAGAGAGAGAGAGAGAGAGAGAGAGAGAGAGAGAGAGAGAGAGAGAGAGAGAGAGAGAGAGAGAGAGAGAGAGAGAGAGAGAGAGAGAGAGAGAGAGAGAGAGAGAGAGAGAGAGAGAGAGAGAGAGAGAGAGAGAGAGAGAGAGAGAGAGAGAGAGAGAGAGAGAGAGAGAGAGAGAGAGAGAGAGAGAGAGAGAGAGAGAGAGAGAGAGAGAGAGAGAGAGAGAGAGAGAGAGAGAGAGAGAGAGAGAGAGAGAGAGAGAGAGAGAGAGAGAGAGAGAGAGAGAGAGAGAGAGAGAGAGAGAGAGAGAGAGAGAGAGAGAGAGAGAGAGAGAGAGAGAGAGAGAGAGAGAGAGAGAGAGAGAGAGAGAGAGAGAGAGAGAGAGAGAGAGAGAGAGAGAGAGAGAGAGAGAGAGAGAGAGAGAGAGAGAGAGAGAGAGAGAGAGAGAGAGAGAGAGAGAGAGAGAGAGAGAGAGAGAGAGAGAGAGCGAGAGAGATGTGTGGTCCACAACAGAAAAGAATAAAGGACGTGAGCATGGCTGCATGGAGAGAAAAGCGAGAATGTGAGAAAGAGAGAGCGATAGTGTACATGTTTGAAAAGAGACGGTTAACGTGGCTGAAGAAAGAGAGGGAGGGAGAGGGAGGGAGAGGGAGAGGGAGAGAGAAAGACAGAGAGTTTGCGTCCAAAACAGAAGAGAGTAAAGTGGGTGAGGGTGGCTGGTAAGAGCGAGAGTGAGCGAGAGAAAGAGACGGGGATGGTTTACATGTCTGAAGAGTGACAGTGAACGTGGCTGAATAGAGCAAGGGAGAGAAATAAATGGGAGAGAGACCCAGAGAATGAGGTAGAGATAGATAGATTATGAATGTTGGTGAAGAGAAAGATACGAAGAATGTACCTGAAAAGAAAGAGATGGTGAATACATCTAAAGTAAATGACGTTGTGAATGCGACAGTGATGGCACAAATTATGAATATGGATTTTATTAACTTGGCTTAAACCATCTGCTGACAACTTTTGAAACTGTCCATATGCATGAACCTGTAAGTATGCATCGTTTTTTTTAGTGCATATGTATGTTGCTTCGTGCTACTAAAGTTTTATCACACAGCAGTGTGGCACCATGGTATGCGTTTAATATTTTTTTTTGGTATCTACAAGGTAATGTTTTGCCATTTATAAAAAAAGTTTTGACAATTAAGTTTCAGTCAATTTGAATCTTTCTTCCAAGGGAATGGAAATATTTGTGTAAATAGCACGTGAACATTCACAGCAGAGAGATTAGAGAATAAATATAAAACAAATAGTAATATGTTATGCTTGATCTAATTTCTTAGTTACTCTATGCTACATATAAATAACAAATATCCAAATAAATGAAACCATGATCAAACATTCTTAAATCCCCTCCACCTTTATATATACCTGATCTATGTATAAATTCAAACTACACTACACCTGCCAACTCTTCTAGCTGTCCAGATATGCATTTGTTTATGGGATCTAGACTGCCCTGGCACATATACATATTGTGCACAGATGGGAAATAGTATGTAATTGGTACATTAGATGTCACATGGTGCACACCCCTGGTATCAAGCAGCCGCCACACATATTTTAATTTTTATACACTTGTCAAAATGTCAATTTTCTGAGTTAAGTTGCCAACATTTGTCTATGGTCACTTCAACATGTCTTCTTTATGTGACATAAAATATACACGTGTAGGAACAGAGAGAGGGGGAGCGAGGGAGAATGGGAGAGAAGCAAAGAGAGGGGGAGGGAGAGTGAGGGAGTGAGAGAAAATCCCTGAAAGCACATAACCAGCGTCAGTAGATCAGAAATACAATTTAAGTTGACCACAAGTAAAAATCTAATAATTAAGTTAACACAATGTGGATGGGCATAAAGATATGAATTTTTTTTATGATATTTGCACGGAAAAAACAAATTGTATTTGTTCACAAATTTATTTTCACCTAGATATCAGTATACAGTACATGGATGTTGGATTGTTAACCATTAATACATAAACACATAGCAAACTGTGAATTTTATTATCTCAGTCTATAGCAATAAACAATATAAAGAGAAAATATGCTCACAGGCGATACATAAAACACTGGACATAGTTTATCACCTTACAATGTTGTTGCTACCATCTTGTCACATCAACTGCAGTAAGTAATGAATGACCTGTGACAGGTCATATTATCGAGGGTTGACATGGCAACTCGGTAAAGCAAACATCTTGAAGTATACTGTGCAAAGTGTGGACACACAACTTATAACCACTCACAAGCACTATGTCAGTAGACGGTTCAGCAGAATAAAGACATGTCAACGAAATAAAACAGCCCAACAAAATAAAATTAGCCCACCAGAATACAGATAGCCCACTAAAATAAAAATAACCCACCAAAATATCTATACAGCCCACCAGAACAAAGATAGCCCACCAGAATAAAAATAACCCACCAACATATATTAAGTCCACCAGAATAAAGATAGCCCACCAGAATATAGACAACCCACTGGATCTCGTATCACGTTGGTTCTCAACATTAGCTAACATATGTTATGGACAAGAGTGAAACCTTACTTAGCCATCGAGACTCTACAAATTCACTTAACGTGTAAATTAAACAGACCCTGTACAATGTCATCCATTCTGTGATAAATGACTCCTACATGCAAAGTAACACTTTTAAGAAACTGCAAGACAATCGCATATTTCACATGAATGTTTATACAGTTGTATGCTAAATGAATGTTTAACTGTGCACGTCCTATACGACATTTGAGTCAAGCAGCAGCATGATGAGAACAACATCTCTCTGCTTGCCAGTATCAGCAGTACTCCACAACCATTAACTTTCAGAAAGACTCATATCTGTGACATTTTCAAAACCAATGTCCCTCACAACTGCTGTTAGCATTGCAATATAACTTTGGTGGTATTATTCAAACCATATCTCATCCCATGGCCTGTTGAACACAGTGCAAAAAATACAACTATTTACATATTATATATGTACAAGCAAGTGTTTTCATATTTTATGTACATATCTGGTCTGTCACATGAGTCATTTAAAAGTATACACCTCATTTAGGAATGGTTGGCCAAGCCCACAATTAACAACGTATGCTAGATTCATGACACAGCTGGCGACGGGCATGGTACTTTGTGAGGAAATTATTAAAATTTGCGTACTGCCTGATAAAAATATAATTATGTTTTTTTAGGAATAAGTAAGCGTATATGGTCACTCACAGTGATTGATTGAGTGACTGAATAATTGAGTAAGTGAGTGAGTGGATGAAGGGAAGGAGCGAGGAGATGCTCTCGAGGGAGAGATGCGAGATGGAGCGAGCGAGTGTGCGTGAAGGTGAGCGTGCGTGCGTGCGTGCGTGCTTAGATTATTTCAGAATTTGTTGCCATACAAGGGGCTGGTGCATGCGCCCACATCGTAGTCCCAACCTATGGGCCAACAATTTGCCATCTCGCCCTTAACAATGGGTGGGTTTAGCCCTCCTAGCACAAATACTGTAATGAGAACTCACCCACCGCAGGTCCAAGCCGTCGGTTTCAAAGCTCATCATTTTTTTAATGCCATGTTTTCCGGAAGAGGGCGGCACTATTGTTGTCTCACTCGTTGACCTTTGACACTCGTGGAACACAACTCACTTTGTGACTCGTGTAACAGCTTCCGTCCTGCTGTCGAGTGATCTACGTACGCCTGTCACCCCGACTGTCACCCGACGCTGCCTGACGACTGTCCATAACTCACCCGCGCGACTTCACTGCACCGCCAGGCAACTAACGTCAGTAAAGGTGGATCTTAAATAACGTAAACATTGTCTTCGCGCAGGTTGATCCGATAATGTTGTTGCAGGCTTGTCTGCCCTGGGCCTAGCCTTGGGCTTGGCCTTGCCCAGCCCCCAGGCCCGGGCCAGGCTTGGCTTTTAAATTTAATTGTTAGTTTTGGATTGAATTTGTTTCTATCTACTCTCTACCTTTAGCTGCACCTGCTAGTTATATATAGTTACTAATTTAGCCAAGCCTTTTGGTTAACCCATACACCAGGGTTTATCTTTTTTTTTTAGTTGATCCATGCACCATGTGCATTACATGCATGGTCGACTCAGGCCACATGGATTCCACTTTTAAATTCATATATGTCGATTTGTCACATGATAAGAATGATCTCCTAAATGTTCAATGTCGTATTTTAAGATGGTTCAATGGTATCACTTTTTAAGCAGCACAGTTGTGTCCAATGTAGATTTTGAGGTTTAAAAATTAAACCTATCTTTAAATAAACGTATGCAAATAGTAACATATTAACAGCTATTGCACAAGCAGTACTTGGATAAAACTACTTTAATACTTGTCTTAAAACAGGAAATATTTCTTTAGACAAATCAGTTGCTGAAGTGTATTATATAAATGTCATTCCTTCAGTGAGTAATAATGGTAGCAGTCTGTAGGGTGATTGTCTGATAAGTCTGTCGCAGTATGACCCTCACTCGCTTAATTCTGTGTGTCTCAGATGCGACTTGTGATCCTGGATGACTACGATAAGGCCAGTGACTGGGCAGCGAGATATGTCAAGAAGAGAATTCACGAGTTCAAACCAGGCCCTGACAAATACTTCACTCTGGGCTTACCAACAGGTGCTCATAATTTAGATTTTTTTTAACAATTCAGTATTAAATTTTTTATCACTGAAGAATTCACTATATATTAGATTATTATTATATAAGGAATATATATATATATATATATATATATAATATAATTATATATATATATATATATATATAATATATATATATATATATATATATATGTATGTATACATGTAATGTAAATTTAAAAAGTAAAAATAATACAAAATATTATAATTACAATGATAATTAGAAACAATTCAAAACACAAATTCTAAACTACAACATCTGCAAACATGAATCAGTTTGCTTTAAAAAATAAATAAACATTAGTGAATTAATTATTTAAAACAATTTACTGTAGTAAATATCGACAGTTATGCAGGCATGTCTATTTGAAAATGGTCCCAGTTATATGTACAGAAAGTGTATACATATTTCCAGAAAATTTTGAAAACGTGTTTTGAATGAGGTATACATGAGACACATGTGCCTCTGTCGCTGATGCCTGTGGGTTGTTGTACAGGGAGCACGCCACTGGGCATGTATCAGAAGCTGATTGAGTTCCACAAGAGTGGAGACCTCTCGTTCAAGTACGTCAAAACATTCAACATGGATGAGTATGTCAGTAAGTAACATCTTTATATATGCACGTATTTATCAATACTGTTAACATGATGGTATGTTTTCATCATTTTCAAAATAATTATTTAAAATATGTTTCCTACCTTACTGGGTCTCCTCCATCTGTGACACCAGACAGCATATACACAGACATTGTCAAAGGCCAGAAACTGTCGCTTATATCCAAGGCTTTATGCAGGACCAAATTATTGCCAGTCACACATGTTTTGGTGGACACATGGATGTTAACAATTTACAAACTTTAAAGTGTGTCTGATGACCTGAAATGCATTACAAACACACATATGACACCATTTACACTCACTTCTAAGTTTACCCGTCCAAATGATGGGTGGACGCGTCTCTGCATAAAGCTATGATTATATAAATAGCTGTCGCATATCAACACTGAACAGATCGTAATGGGGAAATATGCCAGGCAGCCTAATCTAGATGGCAAATAATTTCATTGGTTAATGCCATAATTCATAAACAAAGAGCGCATGCAATCGGTTGCATAGGTAATTAGATTTTTTGATCCAGTAAGTGACGTTGAGTTGCAATTTCAGTGTACACTGTTTACATTTGTGCATCCATTTCCAGGTGTGACACTCACCTTCAGGTTTAGGTTTAAATCAACATTTTAAGAGGCTAGTGATGTCTCTGAGTGGGGTGGCGGGTCTTGTCCTGAGCGTATCCTTCCTTTGTCTTCCATGCCTTTAAATCTGTCCTTACTCTGTCCTGCCATCTCTACTTGGGCCTCCTTCTCGCTTGTTTCCCATTATCTTCATCTCTACAGCAGCTCTTATGTCTTCTGTTTCACTCCTTCTCTTCATATGTCCAAATCACTGTCTAGTCTTGTTGTCATGGTGACAACAATGCTCTCCACACCAGCTTCCAAGATGTCCTCATTTCTCCGTCACTTCCTGGACATGATTGTGCAAAAGAAATCTCAGCAGCGACTGCACGTTTTACGAAAGTTGTGAGCTTTCAACGTTGACCCAAAGCATCTTCTACGTCTCTATTGTAGCATCATTGAGCTTCTTCAGTACTTGTTACTGTCCTGCTCTTTCCGTGAGTAACCATACAGGCTTCTAAAACTCTCACATGTTGCTGCCAAGATCATTGGTTTACCTACATCAATGCCGTCCCAAATGATCGACCATGTAATCTTGAAAAAAGCTCGTGCAGTCCCTGCTGAGTCTGATCATCTGCTCTTTACGTACTTTCATGTTCTTCCGTCTCAAAGGAGGCATCGTTATATAAAATGCAAAACAGCTCGCTACAGCAGGAGTTTTGTGACAATCGTTTTTACATATTTTAGATACGATTATGAGTTATATGAGGAATATCCTATTTAAGGACATTAAATTGAATTGTCATTGTTAATTACTTTCCTGGTGGTGTTTCCAGATCTGGACAGGAAGCACCCAGAGAGTTATCACTCCTTCATGTGGAACAACTTCTTCAAGCACATAGACATTGATCCTGAGAATGCCCATCTTCTCGATGGAAATGCCCCGGACCCTGTGATAGAGTGTGATGCTTTCGAGGCCAAGATCACAGAGGCGGGCGGAATAGAGCTGTTTATCGGGGGTAGGTGGGGGTGGGATAAATGTATAAATCTGAAATTTTCTAGCAGTTTGTCAGGATAAAAGTGAATTGTTTTAGTTTTTGTGTAATACTTCCTGACATATATCACAAATAAAACCAACTGAAATACAGGTATTCAACAACAGCAATTTTAGTTGTATATCTAGGTTTGACCAGATAATAAATTATGTGTTTTCAGGTATACTCTGATGTTATTGCACAAGATTGAGTTTTTATGTCAAAATACACTGCATTGAATTACTGTGTATTTCAATTAGTTTGATCAGTTTTAGCACTCTTTTTAAAATTTATTTTTGAGTATTTCTGAATGATATTATCCATATTTATTTATTTTTATTATAAAAAAGTATTTTTTTTTTCTCTGGAAATTTCAATGAAAGTATTATATAGAAACTATTTTGTGTATTTAAATATGTTATTTCAATCGCCCAGGTATTGGTCCTGATGGTCACATTGCGTTCAACGAGCCAGGGTCAAGTTTGGCGTCTCGTACCCGCATCAAGTCACTGGCCCTCGACACGATTCAGGCCAATGCCCGGTTTTTCGGAGGCGACATAACCAAAGTGCCACACCAAGCCCTCACTGTTGGCGTGGCAACGGTGATGGACGCCCGTGAGGTATGTTGGGTGTTCAGTAGGTTTCCATGGTATAGACAGTTAGACACATGTCCAGGGCTGGGGTCAATTAAAAAAGAATTGGAATTGATCAATTCCAATTCAGTTCCGGAATTGGTATTGAAAGATTTGGAAAAATGAATTGAATTGGAATTGAAAGATTTTGAATTAGAATTGAAGAATAAGGAATTAATCATCGGATGTTTTTGTGATGCTGCAGATATTTGCAGGCAATGGTGTTTAGTGACCCAACAAAGTGGGACAATGAAGCTGTTGGTCAAACTTTACCCAGCAAATAATAAGTGGATGAAACTGATGAATGGGAAGTCAGTTAGGCTTGTCCTGCTGCCTTGTGTGAATCAGTGCTGGCTGGGGAATGCTACAAAGAACCATTGGAATTGCCCAGATAACAATCACACTTTCCCAGTACAACTATATACTTCTTTGTTATGCCGTGGTGCAGTGTTGGCACGTAGTTCTGACGTAGGTGTCCGTCATACTTTTATGATTGAACAATTTCTGCAAGATAAGACGACGCCAAACCATTGGTGCAGTTATAAGTTATTACCATCATCCTGAAGGCGATTTGGCTCTCAATCGGCAGCCATATGCAACTCTCTGCTGTGGTGTGGTCAGCTTTACTGGTGCGCTTACTTACAAAAACATCTGACACTGAGCTGTCACTAGTGAGCTAGGGTGATTCTGAGGAAGGTTGCCATGACCCTACGGAAATGTGTAACGTAGACCGTGACGTCTACCTTCACGACACGGTGCAAAGTAAACAAACTGTACCGTACCAAAGCACTGGAATTTTAGCAACAACAAAATTAATAGTTAATTAAACACATTTGGATGTTCACTGTGTTGTAATAAGTATAGTTTATACCAATTCCCAGTGTGGAGCAGCTGGACCGAATCTGTGTACATTGTACGCCAGTGATATTGATATAATGTCTTGGATATATATTGACTATTTTTTTAACTTATACAACATATTAATTTATTTTAACATGCATTAATTGCATGTTTATCAATTGTATAATCAGTTGTACTGCTCATTATCAGTTATACTACGCTTTTACATTATCTAACTTATAACCTTATTTAATTTTGATCTCCTCATATTTGTACCTTATTTAATTTTTAAAAGCTATTTATGTATATTTATTAACTATGGGATTTTACGGGAAACAAATGTATTTGTATACTGTGTCACTTAGTCGTGATAAAACAAACATATTTGACAAGCGTGCTGTTTGTCATGTCAGGTGATGATCATCATAACGGGGGTTCACAAGTCCCTCGCCCTACATAAGGCAATCGAGGAGGGCATCAACCACATGTGGACTGTGTCCGCCTTCCAGCAGCACCCTCGCACCATATTTGTCTGTGACGAGGATGCCACCATGGAACTGAAAGTACGCACCGTGAAGTACTTCAAGGGACTGATGAATGTGCACAACAAACTCATACAGGAGTGAAAGAGTGTCACTAAGACAGACTAATACAGGAGTGAAAGAGTGTCACTAAGACAGACTAATACAGGAGTGAAAGAGTGTCACTAAGACAGACTAATACAGGAGTGAAAGAGTGTCACTAAGACAGACTAATACCGGAGTGAAAGAGTGTCACTAAGACAGACTAATACAGGAGTGAAAGAGTGTCACTAAGACAGACTAATACAGGAGTGAAAGAGTGTCACTAAGACAGACTAATACAGGAGTGAAAGAGTGTCACTAAGACAGACTAATACAGGAGTGAAAGAGTGTTACTAAGACAATGTTCTTTTATCTGGAATCATCGTGGTGTGATAATTATTAATAGTATGCAAATGTGTCTTTATACAGAAAGAGCCGTACCAGCAGTTTACAGACTGACTGTTTTATTTACATTTTAACCAGTTCACGTGGGAGATGATATTCTAATTTAACGCACCACTGCAGACTATAGTTAAACTTACAGTAAGGACATTATATTTAAAGTAAATACCTGGATATATTAGTATAACAAAAGTAATTGTACAACATTTTCCACTGGGCGTAGCTAATTTTAGCTTTGAAATTATCAAAATTGTCTCTCATAGTACATCAAAATTAACAGTTCTATTCTTTTAAAAAATATTTATTAGGTCGCGTGATTGTCATCACAGATTGTTTAAAACATGTTTGAAGGACTTGTCACACATCGTGTCTCTTAAGGATTGTCCCGAAACTCTGACATGCAAAATAAGACATGCATGTATTAATCATTCACCTCACAGTAACGTGTTGCTATGGCGCCAATATGCATTAACAAGTTTTTATCCCTAGATTTCACCAGTGTAGCACTTTTTTCATGGTGACAACTAAACCACTAACTACTAGTAATCGGCATTGTTAGCAAATTTGTTTAGCTAGATTTTTATATTATGCATATTATTAATTACATTTGTGTTTCCTGTTAAATGTTTTCAACCAGGGCTGGTAGGTAGGGTAGACTGATGCTCCAACTATTTTTTTGTAGGGGCAGTATTTCATAGTAGGAAGGAATTGTATTTTTGTGGTAATGTGTGTGTTCAAAGTTCTTCAGACTTATATGAAAAAACATGCACACTATATGGGTATGTGTATGAATATATACATATACCTTTGGTATATATATATATATATATATATATATATATATATATATATATATATTCACTGCAATATGACTTTAGCATGGTTGGTTGCATAAACGGCAACACAGATATTGTTTGAAAGGCCTTACTAAATAGTGTATGGGCTGCATTATTGACAAGCAAGTCTTTCAACTGTGCAAAATTCAAGTCTTAGCATTGTTTCCTTTTGATGTAATTTGAAATATCCTGTGTTATATACAACTTAGCATTGCGCACAGTAACATTGCACAAAAACAGTAACTGTTCATGTACTTGGCCTTGGTCTTTTTAAAGACTTTTATATTCATGAAGATTATTATATTCTGATGGTTGATTTTGACAGTAAAGTGGTATACCATGAGATTATCCCCATGATTAATTTGCACAAGAAACTTATCTATAATTGTTTATTATGTTTTAATTGTTTATCTACACTATGTACCATTGTCATGCCACACAAATGGCACAGTTTTAATATCTTTTTACTGGTTTACATTATAAACGAATCCAGCATGTTTTGCTTGTGTCATGTGTAAATATGGTAGCAGAATTTTATCTAATTAATTGTTTTTTAATCATGTTGATCTGACAAATGTAGCCGTAATGATTACACTGTACTTGTGATCCAAAACTTAATAAAACGTTAAACGAGCCTCTGTGAATGAATGGAGTAAGATGTTTAGTCACTGTCCACATCTCTCATCCTTTCGTCTGTGAAGTCATTTTGCCTATCGACACATGATGAGCCTACCATGAGGCCCCATCCTTGTATGACAGTGTCGTTATGCTGCGCTACAGTACTCCACGAACCGTTGAAGTGAGAGGAGTTGAACTATAACAAATCTAGCAACTACTTCGCAAGTCGTTACTGCGTCAGCCGTGGGAACAGCGCATATACCAGCCCCAATTCGAAGACGGATACACGACGGGTAGGAATCCCAATATAATGACCCACTGGCATCCTAAAGATTGCAGGTAACACTAGCAGGCCGGGTGTGGCTGAAAAAAATATATCACTTGACCGGAGGCCGACGATGCTCCTTGTGAGCGATTTCATTGGCTGAGGTTAAAAGAGGAGTTGCATAGAGATGCGCCAGGAGTACCATAGGGTGGTGCTTACGTAATCAGTCGCAGCGCAGATGGGACTTCATGTAAGAGCACCTCTGTCAGGTCGCCAATGTCCACTCAGTTCTGCTCGTGTCCAATCATTTCGTTGGGCGTTAGACCTCTGACCTTCCAACTGGCAATGTACTAACATTTGTAATGTAGTCTGATAGAATTATTATTATATTATTAGGTGGTCAGATATACCTCAGGAGACGCCATAAGACCAGCTAATATAGGGTGAGAGCAGAGCTCTGGAATTATGTGAAATGGGGGGGCATGCCCCAATCCTGAAAATAATGAGTTATTTTGCTCTTAAATAAATTGATGCAATATGCCTACGAATTACACATTGCACAATACTATTCTGCTTAATCGGAATGTGACCGTGCATTACACTACGAGGCAAAAACAAAGACATTGTGATGAATTTCACTTAGTTCTCAGTGACTTAGTGTCCACGTTAGCGAACGTACATTACAAAACTTTGTCAAAATCATTTGCAATACGTGTTCTTGCACATCGAATTCGGGAAAGAACAGATGTACATGCCTCATAACAGTTGAACTATTAGAAAATGGTTTAATTTCTTTTTCTAAATTACTTCATTTCAATTTCATTCACGTCTGCACGAAAATAGCATTGAACGAGGGAAAGGTGTCGCCACTACATGTAATGTATCCCCATTAAATTATTATGTTTACATTTGTAGTACTTGTAATGTAGTCTGATAGAAATAATGATATTTGAGATGTAGTGAATGAGTACATTAGGTCAAATGCAATGGTGTGAGATGTAGTGAATGAGTACATTAGATCAAATGCAATGGTGTGAGATGTAGTGAATGAGTACATTAGAACACATGCAATGGTGTGAGATGTAGTGAATGAGTACATTAGATCAAATGCAATGGTGTGAGATGTAGTGAATGAGTACATTAGATCAAATGCAATGGTGTGAGATGTAGTGAATGAGTACATGAGATCAAATGCAATGGTGTGAGATGTAGTGAATGAGTACATTAGATGAAACACAATGGTGTGAGATGTAGTGAATGAGTACATTAGATGAAACACAATGTGTCAACGTGACAAATACTTTGATTTTATTATCGCTACAGTGGAATAAAATGCCACTGGGCATTGTTTTATATAATCGTGATGTCATGGTTTAGTTCAGATATCATTAATTTAGGTACATATCGAGTAATATGAGGTACTTCTCATGTGTTCAGTTGCATAGCTTTGCGGCAATTTATGTAGGAAATCAAGCAAACAGTGTTTATAAGTCTTAATTGATTGTAGGTGGACAGACTGATCAAGCATGGTAGGTGGCGGTAATTAGATAAACGTTCGAGTTGTAATGAGCATTTCAAGCATTTTATGTTGTGAGTCATTAGACAATGCAATTTAATTCAGGAAGATCCAAGATAAACATGGTTAAAGTGAATGATCATAGTCAAATGAATGGTGTGAGATGTAGTAGAGTCATTATATGACCTGTGTGGTGTTGAATGAGTACATTGAACAATGCAATGGCGTAATGATAATATACATGATCAAATCATGGTTGAGATATTTTACTACGGATTATAAATGCAGTATATAGAGACATTAGATACAGCAGATAATGTAGTGAAGGTGCAAGATAAAAATGCTTGTGAGATGTAGTGAATGAGTACATTAGATCAAATGCAATGATGTGAGATGTAGTGAATGAGTACATTAGATCAAATGCAATGGTGTGAGATGTAGTGAATGAGTACATTAGATCAAATGCAATGGTGTGAGATGTAGTGAATGAGTACATTAGATCAAATGCAATGGTGTGAGATGTAGTGAATGAGTACATTAGATCAAATTCAATGGTGTGAGATGTAGTGAATGAGTACATTAGATCAAATGCAATGGTGTTAGATGTAGTGAATGAGTACATTAGATCAAATGCAATGGTGTGAGATGTAGTGAATGAGTACATGAGATCAAATGCAATGGTGTGAGATGTAGTGAATGAGTACATGAGATCAAATGCAATGGTGTGAGATGTAGTGAATGGGTACACTAGATCAAATGCAATGGTGTGAGATGTAGTGAATGAGTACATTAGATGAAACACAATGTGTCAACGTGACAAATACTTTGATTTTATTATCGCTACAGTGGAATAAAATGCCACTGGGCATTGTTTTATATAATCGTGATGTCATGGTTTAGTTCAGATATCATAATTTCCGGTCACATACCGAGTAATCACTGAGGACTTCCTCGATGTTTCAGTTGCATAGCTTTGCGGCAATTTACTTCAGAGAAATCAAGCAAAACTACTGTTTATAAGTCTTAATTGATTCGATAGGTGGCACCACGCACTGACGGGCACTCGGTAGGTGGCGGTAATCGTGAGATAGAACGTTCGACGTTGCATACAGTGACGCTGTCGCCGCGTTTTCTGTCTGTGACGTCATATAACAATCAAATCGGCCAGATCCAATAAACATATAAATGAAACATCCAGAAATTATAGGTTTTTGATTTGTTTAATTTACCTTCGAAGGGCGTAATGATATTATCTGACATATACTAGAGACTATTTTACTACGGATTACAGCACGTAATACTTTCACAGATATGTTAAGGCTGCAACTCAAAATACTTTTTTAAACCGGACTATATCAAAACAGTAAGTAAATTGCAAAGCATTTCCTTTATGGATATACACTCACTTTTAGCTCCTGTAATATTTGCATTTCTGGTCGTCACCGCTCTCAAACATAGAGGTGCAGTTGGTAAAATGTTATTGATCTAAAATCGTATTCAAACTTCCTTTAGATGTAACATAGTCAACGCCTTGCTTGAATAATGGCATATTATTTTTCCGTCATCTTGATACTAGGATATTTTTATAGTCAACGTGACAAATACTTTGATTTTATTATCGCTACAGAGGAATACAATGTTACTGTTTTATATAATCGTGATGTCATGGTTTAGCTCAGATAGCATAATTTCCGATCACATACCAAGTAGTCACTCAGGTCTTCCTCTATGTTTCAGTTGCATAGCTTTGCGACAATGTATTTCAGAGAAATCAAACAAAACAACTGGTTATAAGTCTTAATTGATTCGATAGATGGCACCACGCACTATAACGAACACTCGGTAGGTGGCGGTAAGCGTGAGACAGAACGTTCGACGTTCCGTACAGTGACGCTGTCGCCGCGTTTTCTCTCTGTGACGTCACATAACAATAAACATATCAATGAAACTTCCAGACATTCTAGTTTTCCGATTTGTTAAATTGACCAAAGAAGGGAATAATAATATCAGCTGACATGTACTAAACAGACTATTTCACTACGGATTACAGCACTTAATACGTTCACAGTCGTAATAAGGCTGCAACTCAAACTACATTTTTATACCGGACTGTATCATAGCAGTAAATAAATTGTAAAGTATTAACTTTCGGGAAATACAGTCACTTTTAGCACATGTCAATTTTGCATTTCTGGTCGTCACCGCTCTCAGACATAGAGGTGCAATTGGTAAAACGAAATTTATCTAAAATCTTATTCAAATATCCTTTAGATGTAACATATTCATCGCTTTGCTTGAATAATGGCGTCGTCTTGATACTAGGACATTTTTATAGTCAACCTGACAAATACTGATTTTATTATCGCTACAGTGGAATGCCACTGGGCATTGTTTTATATAATCTCGATGTCATGTTTTAGCTCAGATATCATAATTTCCGATCACATACCGAGTAGTAACTGAGGTCTTCCTCTATGTTTCAGGTGCATAACTTTGCAACAATTTATTTCAGAGAAATCAAGCAAAACAACTGTTTATAAGTTTAATTGATTCGATAGATGGCACCACGCACTAACGAGCACTTGGTAGGTGGCGGTAATCGTGAGATAGAACGTTCGACGTTCCGTACAGTGACGCTGTCGCCGCGTTTTCTGTCTGTGACGTCATATAACAATCAATTCCGCCAGATCCAATAAACATATCAATGAAACATCCACAAATTCTTGTTTTCTAATTTGTTAAATTTACCTAGGAAGGATAAATAATAGCAGCTGACAGATACTAAAGAGACAATTTTACTACGGATTACAGTACGTAATATTTTCACAGACATGTTAAGGCTGCAACTCAAAATACTTTTTGGATATACACTCACTTTTAGCTCCTGTCAATTTTGCATTTCTGGTCGTCACCTCTCTCAAACATAGAGGGGCAGTTGGTAAACGAAATTGATTTAAAATCGTACGCAAACTTCCTTTAGATGTAACATATTTTATTATCGCCATAGTCACTGGGCATTGTTTTATATAATCGTAATGTCATGTTTCAGCTCAGATATCACTCGGTAGGTGGCGGTAATCGTGAGATAGAACGTTCGACGTTCCGTACAGTGACGCTGTCGCCGCGTTTTCTGTCTGTCAATTCGGCCAGATCCAATAAACAAATCAATGAAACATCCAGAAATTTTAGTTTTCTGATTTGTTAAATTTACCTAGGAAGGATATAATAATATCTATTGACCTATTTTAAAGCATACACTCTAGTGTGTTGGACATTTATAATTCGTAATCAACTCTAAACACGATTCAATTTTAAAATGATTTAATGAAATTCATCTCCATGGTAGATAATGCCTATGAAAAAAATGGCGAATTAATAGATTCTACATCTGTCTTGTACGAGGTCAAATTGCTTTTCAAAATTGTTGCACGGTATGGTAGAAATAACTTGTTATGAGATGTAGTCAATGTGTATTTTTATTATGATTAAATTTTGTAACATGCAGAAAAAAACATGGGTTCTTTTGCGTATTTTCTGTCTCAAATCATATACTTGCGAAATTCACATTGAAAAATAACATAACCATGTATCGAAATGTGACCACATTTTATGGTATGCGGCTAAAATAAGTAATTGTTATGAGTTTTACTTGGATCTCAGACTGGTTGTGTTCCACGTTTGTGAACATACATTTTACGGTATGCGGCTAAAATAAGTAATTGTTATGAGTTTTACTTGGATTTCAGAGTGGTTGTGTTCCACATTTGTGAACATACATTTTACGGTATGCGGCTAAAATAAGTAATTGTTATGAGTTTTACTTGGATCTCAGAGTGGTTGTGTTCCACATTTGTGAACATACATTTTACGGTATGCGTCTAAAATAAGTAATTGTTATGAGTTTACTTGGATCTCAGAGTGGTTGTGTTCCACATTTGTGAACATACATTTTACGGTATGCGTCTAAAATAAGTAATTGTTATGAGTTTTACTTGGATCTCAGAGTGGTTGTGTTCTATATTTGTGAACATACATTTACGGTATGCGACTAAAATAAGTAATTGTTATGAGTTTTACTTAGATCTCAGAGTGGTTGTGTTCAACATTTGTGAACATACATTTTACGGTATGCGGCTAAAATAAGTAATTGTTATGAGTTTTACTTGGACCTCAGAGTGGTTGTGTTCCATATTTGTGAACATACATTTTACGGTATGCGACTAAAATAAGTAATTGTTATGAGTTTACTTGGATCTCAGAATGGTTGTGTTCCATATTTGTGAACATACATTTTACGGTATGCGACTAAAATAAGTAATTGTTATGAGTTTTACTTAGATCTCAGAGTGGTTGTGTTCAACATTTGTGAACATACATTTTACGGTATGCGGCTAAAATAAGTAATTGTTATGAGTTTTACTTGGATCTCAGAGTGGTTGTGTTCCACATTTGTGAACATACATTTTACGGTATGCGACTAAAATAAGTAATTGTTATGAGTTTTACTTGGATCTCAGAGTGGTTGTGTTCCACATTTGTGAACATACATTTTACGGTATGCGACTAAAATAAGTAATTGTTATGAGTTTTACTTAGATCTCAGAGTGGTTGTGTTCAACATTTGTGAACATACATTTTACGGTATGCGGCTAAAATAAGTAATTGTTATGAGTTTTACTTAGATCTCAGAGTGGTTGTGTTCAACATTTGTGAACATACATTTTACGGTATGCGGCTAAAATAAGTAATTGTTATGAGTTTTACTTGGATCTCAGAGTGGTTGTGTTCCATATTTGTGAACATACATTTACGGTATGCGACTAAAATAAGTAATTGTTATGAGTTTTACTTGGATCTCAGAGTGGTTGTGTTCCACATTTGTGAACATACATTTTACGGTATGCGACTAAAATAAGTAATTGTTATGAGTTTTACTTGGATCTCAGAGTGGTTGTGTTCCACATTTGTGAACATACATTTTACGGTATGCGACTAAAATAAGTAATTGTTATGAGTTTTACTTGGATCTCAGACTGGTTGTGTTCCACATTTGTGAACATACATTTTACGGTATGCGACTAAAATAAGTAATTGTTATGAGTTTTACTTGGATCTCAGAGTGGTTGTGTTCCAACATTTGTGAACATACATTTTACGGTATGCGACTAAAATAAGTAATTGTTATGAGTTTTACTTGGATCTCAGAGTGGTTGTGTTCAACATTTGTGAACATACATTTTACGGTATGCGTCTAAAATAAGTAATTGTTATGAGTTTACTTGGATCTCAGAGTGGTTGTGTTCCATATTTGTGAACATACATTTACGGTATGCGACTAAAATAAGTAATTGTTATGAGTTTTACTTGGATCTCAGACTGGTTGTGTTCCACATTTGTGAACATACATTTTACGGTATGCGACTAAAATAAGTAATTGTTATGAGTTTTACTTGGATCTCAGAGTGGTTGTGTTCAACATTTGCTAACATACATTACAAGATGTTTGTGAAAATCAAATGCAGCTTTCTTTTATATCGAATGCAGGAAAGGACGATCGCACATTCGACATACCATTTGAACTATTAGCAAATAGTAAAATATAATAATATATACACTTCTAAATTATGATAGAAATAACGTTGTTTGATGTGTATCCATGGTGTACGTTCGATCAAATTTAATGTAGTAACTCGGTTTAAAATATTGATGTACGTCTGGTGCTATCGATATTTTTATGCATTGCAATACAGAATTTAAAATAAAAAATACTTGTTTCTGGGTGTTTCCTTAAAACATTTACTCAATTTTTAATCATTGATGACGTCACAGAGAGAATACGCGGCAATAGCACATTGGCTGGTACGTCGAACGTTCTTTCTTTCAATAACTGCCACTTGCCAAGCGCGTGATTGTGACGTTAATGCGCGGAATATTGTCGTTGCGTTCCTGACATTCCACGAGACATTCCATTCCGTGCATTCCTTGCTTGCACAACATTCCAAGTCTTTATTACTACCGTTTCCCCGAAAGTTGTGTGATAGCATTTGCCTGTTAGGCAATAGCAATACGGTTAGTCGCCCTTCAATGGGGAGTAGGTACTACAAACGGTGGGCTAATAATGACCCGGTATATACGATACTCGGTAAAATTGCCAGTTTGACGGACAAATAACGGGGTAGGAACAAGAGACGGTGTTATTTATGTGACGTGAATCAACAGGAGACGCTAGTTCGTGTTTTCATCGCACGGGGGCAGGTTAGTTGAAACATATATTACGCAACTCTTAAATCATGACGGTCCAAAGCTATTAGTTTGAAGGCGTTAAATCAGTGTGCTGATCGTTATATGATACTAAAGGACGTGGTGCTTATATATGACACATCACCGCGCATGTTGTGCTCTGATACTTGTTAACAAGACGGCCCACGAGATACATTATTACTAGAGTGGGCGTGACGGAAGGTTGCCAACAGCCTGTGAGGCTCCAAGTGAAACCTCCGCAGCGAAACGACATAATCAAGACAGACAATAATTGTTATGTCTGGAGATTGGGAGGTGTCAAAACATTCCACAATTGTCCAGCATGGTTTGAAAACATGTATTTTAAATTGTCAGTGCACATTTGTATATGACCTATCAATATTGTATACATACATACATACATACATGATTGTTATTATAATATACACAGGCTTACATAGATCTATATATGTACATATTTGTACACAATATACATACATACATACATACATACATACATACATACATACATACATACATACATACATACATACATACATACATACATACATACATACATACATACATACATACATACATACATACATACATACATACATACATACATACATACATACATACAACATATACATACATACATACACACATATACATACATACATACATATATACATACATACATACATACATATATACATACATACATACATAAATACATACATACATACATACATACATACATACATGCATGCATACATGCATACATACATACATACATACATACATACATACATATATATATATATATATATATATATATTTATATATATAATATATACATACATACATACATACATACATACATACATACACACATACATACATACATACATACATACATACATACATACATACATACATACATTAACCATTAACCATTAACCATTAACCATTAACCATTAACCATTAACCATTAACCATTAACCATTAACCATTAACCATTAACCATTAACCTTTAACCTATCACGCCACCATGAAATGAAGTTTCGACCACCAATTGTTGTGTAGGGATAAATAGGTGGTTCTGTCGAGCGGTGATGTATGTCCGTACTATTCAGGTCAAGGTACGACCTCCACAGAACACAGCATGTGTGCCGTTCTCGAGACAGGTTAAAGCTCGTTTTAACACATACACAACGCAATGTCTTGTGGAATTCATTCAATAATGCCGAAATCAAGGTACGAAAACCATTCTCCATACTGTAACGATGTTTACCCCAAGGTGCCCTAACGACACTTTAATCGACACCATCGTCACGCCCCATTTTGTCCGTTGAATGGCTTCACTGCACGGGTAGAGAGAAGACGGACGTGAACTTAATGAAGTTCATTACCAGGCATGGTCAATAACCGCCTCCACCCTCCTTGCCCCAGACAAGTCGAGTTGATGAACGTGTGAATGAGGCTGGTAAATTGAAACTTCCAATTGTACCATGCTGATCTCAATGTTATTAAATAGTCTTCTTGTAACCTGACCTGCTGCTGACGTGGACAAGTCAATCTGCTTTACACTGGCCGTTATATTGGCCGTGACATTGACGCGAACAAACGTGTCACTCAACAGCAAGACTACGTCAATTTGTGTCGTTGTCAAAGGTGGGACAATTCAGTGAACCTGTTTATCGTGAAATGATGTTTTGAAGTATAAAATATCAATTTATGTATCAAGTTATTGGTCTAAATGTATTTAGCGAACTGTGTTTAATAATATAATGTGACCGTTCTACTTAGCAATATTGATTTTGCAGTTCAACAGGCAAAAGTTTTCGGGGTGAATTTAACGTTAACAAAGTAATTCAAGTTGTATCTCATTAAAATCCATCTGTGTAGGAGAGATACTAGTAAACCTTGTATCTATGTCAATTATATAACAAGACTTGACGTAAATAATACCATTTTGCAGGGCTACCGCCAAACGGCTAATTGAACCAGTTTCCAATAAACCGTTATTTCGCAACTTTTGCCAGTTGAATGTGGCGGCTGAATATCAACCACGGGACGTCGTTGAATTGAACACGTACACGGGGCCCGATAGTGTGGCAGATTTCCACGTACAGACTGTACCACAAGTGACGTGACACTGCGTCAGACGATCGTGTCGCCGACGTGGTTGAAGTCGACGTGTCCCCCTCCCCCGCCGTAGAGCACTGTGATCGGGGGCGGCGAGGGCGACCACGTCGGCTCGTTTTCGTCTATCGTCGACCACTCGAGGTCCCACTCGTAGTCTGCCTCAGACACGTATACGAGGATGTCGACCTCTCGTCCCTCCGCCGGCTCCAACTCTAACTCCTCTAACACCGTGCGGATGGCGTCGACGTCAACGTCGTCGTTGTCCAGCTTACACCCCTTTGTGTCGTTGCTGCCCGGCTTAGTGTCGCCATTGTTCCGTTTGTCTTTGTCTTTGTCTTTGTCGCTCGACTTCTTCTTGTCGTCGTGCTTTTTGCCGCCGTTCTTGCCCTTGTCGTGATGTCCCTTGTCGTGGTGGCACGCACAGCACGAGCAGCACCGTCCGTTGCCTCGGCTGCTCCTGCTGCTGCCGCCCCCGCCGTCGTCGTCGGCGTCGTCCTCGCTGTCTGAGGACAGCGGCTCTCGCTCCACGTCGAACACGAAGTCGTCCATGGGCCACGGCTGGCAGAAGTTGATGATGATCTCCTCCAACTTACTCTTGAAGCTGACGAGCTTCGTCTCGACCAGCGGCGACGCCGGCTTGAGGATGTTGCTGAAGATGAACGGCATGAAGCCGCCCGCCATCGTCGCCAGCATCTGGACGGCAGGCAACGCGGGGGACGATTAACGAACAGTCAATCACGAACTTCACGAACAATACGAACAACACGAACATCAAGAACGTTATGAACAAGACAAACAATACAAACAACACGAATAGCACAAACAACACGAACAACACGAACAATACGAACAACACGAACAACACGAACAACGCGTACAACACCAACAACACGAACAACACGAACAATGGGAACAACACGAACAACACAAACAACACGAACATCAAGAACATTATGAACAAGACAAACAATACAAACAACACGAACAACACGAACAACACGAACAACACGAACAACACGAACAACACGAACAACACGAACAACACGAACAACACGAACAACACGAACAACACGAACAACACGAACAACACGAACAACACGAACAACACGAACAACAAGAACATCACAAACATCACGAACGACACGAACGACACGAACGACACGAACGACACGAACGACAAAAAAAAACACGAACAACACGAACATCGAGAACATCACGAACAAAACGAACAACACAAAAAAAGACCAAAACGAACAACACGAACAACATAAACATCACAAACAAAGCGACAATCACAAACATCACGGACAAAACGAACAACACGAACGAAACGAACAACACAAACCTGATTCGTCGACGAGATCTTGTACGTGTCTCCGAACGACAGCACGACGATGAAGACGAAGACGAGGAAGCAGACGATCATGAGGAACTTGCCCGTGGCCTGCAGCAGACTGCGGTAGACGGGGCCGGGACTTCCGGCCACTCGGATCTGACACACGTCGTCGAAGAGTTTCTTGGGAATCCGTGGGTTGTCCTCGCTGTCAACGAACAGGATCAGGTCGTTGATGTCCCAGTAGTAGGACGTGTTGTCTCCCCGGGGCACCGTGTCCGAGATGTCGTCTGTGCTCTCGTAGTCCGCCTGCTGACTCGCCTCGCACGCCTTGAAGCCGCGGTTCTCCTGTGGGGAGTCGGAGGTGAAGGAGCCGTGAGTCGAGTGGCCAAACACGGGTTATTGGGGAATGTTTTGGTTTCGGATCATATAGTAGAAGACGTGCGTGAGTACTCACGTGCGTGCGTGCGTGCGTGTGTGCGCGCGCGCGTGCGTGTGTGTTTGCGTGTATACGGGTGGTGAGCATGGCCCTGTGTGTATACCTCCGTGTGTTTGTGTGTGCGCATGCATGTGAATGTGTATCGCAGTCTGTGGATGCGTACATGTATTGATGTAAGAATGGACAATGTCTGTTATATGTAAGTAAAACAGGTAAGTTCTTACATAGCGCAGTATCCACTCCTCAGGATTGCTCAAAGCGCTTTACACTTTACTTCCCTGGCAGACCTGTTCAATCAAACACCATCTCGACTTCTCAGGGAAGCATCCACGGAGATGGAGATTTCGACTTTTAGCACTAATTAAATATGCACTTCTTATAATACATTGGTAGCATTGCGCGAAATCTGGGTATTAGTAAATGTAATCAAATAACTCCCCATCTTTACGAGTGAACTACATTATAACTGCCTACCCCGCTACCGGTAAAACTGTAAGAGACACATTTGAAACTCGGCCCTTGCTAATACCGCTTTGCACGTGAATTGTTATAGTAAAGTCGGGGAAAACTACGTGTGACACAGTTAAGTTATAAAGTGACCCGAGAACCCGTAAGAATTGACCCGAGAGCCCATAAGAGTTGACATAAGACATGCCTGGAGGTACGACGGCAGACTGGTGAAGTCGTCAATGTCCCGGCCGAGACGTCCCTTCACCTCGGAGAAGAGGTCTTTGTTGAGCTTCAGATACTTCTTGTTGACGTTGTTGTAGCAGTCGTAGCTGTAGATGACGACGAGGAAGATGAGGGAGCCGTACTTGAGCACGTTCGACGCGTTCACGATGATCCCCATCAGTGTGAAGCAGAGGATCTGTTGACAACACACACATGATCTGTACGGGATACTACTCAGTCCTCATTAATACACATGATCTGTACGGGATACTACTCAGTCCTCATTAACACACATGATCTGTACGGGATACTACTCAGTCCCCATTAATACACATGATCTGTACGGGATACTACTCAGTCCTTATTAATACACATGATCTGTACGGGATACTACTCAGTCCTTATTAATACACATGATCTGTACGGGATACTACTCAGTCCTCATTAACACACATGATCTGTACGTGATACTACTCAGTCCTCATTAATACACATGATCTGTACGGGATACTACTCAGTCCTTATTAATACACATGATCTGTACGGGATACTACTCAGTCCTTATTAATACACATGATCTGTACGGGATACTACTCAGTCCTCATTAACACACATGATCTGTACGGGATACTGCTCAGTCCTCATTAATACACATGATCTGTACGGGATACTACTCAGTCCTCATTAATACACATGATCTGTACGTGATACTACTCAGTCCTTATTAATACACATGATCTGTACGGGATACTACTCAGTCCTTATTAATACACATGATCTGTACGGGATACTACTCAGTCCTTCATTAATACACATGATCTGTACGGGATACTACTCAGTCCTTATTAATACACATGATCTGTACGGGATACTACTCAGTCCTCATTAATACACATGATCTGTACGGGATACTACTCAGTCCTCATTAATACACATGATCTGTACGGGATACTACTCAGTCCTCATTAATACACATGATCTGTACGGGATACTACTCAGTCCTCATTAATACACATGATCTGTACGGGATACTACTCAGTCCTCATTAACACACATGATCTGTACGGGATACTGCTCAGTCCTCATTAATACACATGATCTGTACGGGATACTACTCAGTCCTCATTAATACACATGATCTGTACGGGATACTACTCAGTCCTCATTAACACACATGATCTGTACGGGATACTACTCAGTCCTCATTAATACACATGATCTGTACGGGATACTACTCAGTCCTCATTAATACACATGATCTGTACGGGATACTACTCAGTCCTCATTAACACACATGATCTGTACGTGATACTACTCAGTCCTCATTAACACACATGATCTGTACGGGATACTACTCAGTCCTCATTAACACACATGATCTGTACGGGATACTACTCAGTCCTCATTAATACACATGATCTGTACGGGATACTACTCAGTCCTCATTAACACACATGATCTGTACGGGATACTACTCAGTCCTTATTAATACACATGATCTGTACGGGATACTACTCAGTCCTTATTAACACACATGATCTGTACGGGATACTACTCAGTCCTCATTAACACACATGATCTGTACGGGATACTACTCAGTCCTTATTAATACACATGATCTGTACGGGATACTACTCAGTCCTTATTAACACACATGATCTGTACGTGATACTACTCAGTCCTCATTAACACACATGATCTGTACGGGATACTACTCAGTCCTCATTAACACACATGATCTGTACGGGATACTACTCAGTCCTCATTAATACACATGATCTGTACGGGATACTACTCAGTCCTTATTAATACACATGATCTGTACGGGATACTACTCAGTCCTCATTAATACACATGATCTGTACGGATACTACTCAGTCCTCATTAATACACATGATCTGTACGGGATACTACTCAGTCCTCATTAATACACATGATCTGTACGGGATACTACTCAGTCCTCATTAATACACATGATCTGTACGGGATACTGCTCAGTCCTCATTAATACACATGATCTGTACGGGATACTACTCAGTCCTCATTAATACACATGATCTGTACGGGATACTACTCAGTCCTCATTAATACACATGATCTGTACGGGATACTACTCAGTCCTTATTAATACACATGATCTGTACGGGATACTACTCAGTCCTTATTAATACACATGATCTGTACGGGATACTACTCAGTCCTTATTAATACACATGATCTGTACGGGATACTACTCAGTCCTTATTAATACACATGATCTGTACGGGATACTACTCAGTCCTTATTAATACACATGATCTGTACGTGATACTACTCAGTCCTCATTAATACACATGATCTGTACGTGATACTACTCAGTCCTCATTAATACACATGATCTGTACGGGATACTACTCAGTCCTCATTAATACACATGATCTGTACGGGATACTACTCAGTCCTCATTAACACACATGATCTGTACGGGATACTACTCAGTCCTCATTAACACACATGATCTGTACGGGATACTACTCAGTCCTTATTAATACACATGATCTGTACGGGATACTACTCAGTCCTCATTAATACACATGATCTGTACGGGATACTACTCAGTCCTCATTAACACACATGATCTGTACGGGATACTACTCAGTCCTCATTAATACACATGATCTGTACGGGATACTACTCAGTCCTCATTAATACACATGATCTGTACGGGATACTACTCAGTCCTCATTAATACACATGATCTGTACGGGATACTACTCAGTCCTTATTAATACACATGATCTGTACGGGATACTACTCAGTCCTTATTAATACACATGATCTGTACGGGATACTACTCAGTCCTTATTAATACACATGATCTGTACGGGATACTACTCAGTCCTCATTAATACACATGATCTGTACGGATACTACTCAGTCCTCATTAATACACATGATCTGTACGGGATACTACTCAGTCCTCATTAACACACATGATCTGTACGGGATACTACTCAGTCCTCATTAACACACATGATCTGTACGGGATACTACTCAGTCCCATTAACACACATGATCTGTACGGGATACTACTCAGTCCTCATTAACACACATGATCTGTACGGGATACTACTCAGTCCTCATTAACACACATGATCTGTACGGGATACTACTCAGTCCCCATTAACACACATGATCTGTACGGGATACTACTCAGTCCCCATTAACACACATGATCTGTACGGGATACTACTTAGTCCTCATTAATACACATGATCTGTACGGGATACTACTCAGTCCTTATTAATACACATGATCTGTACGGGATACTACTCAGTCCTTATTAATACACATGATCTGTACGGGATACTACTCAGTCCTTATTAATACACATGATCTGTACGTGATACTACTCAGTCCTCATTAATACACATGATCTGTACGTGATACTACTCAGTCCCCATTAACACACATGATCTGTACGGGATACTACTCAGTCGTCATTAACACACATGATCTGTACGGGATACTACTCAGTCGCCATTAACACACATGATCTGTACGGGATACTACTCAGTCCCCATTAACACACATGATATGTACGGGATACTACTCAGTCCCCATTAACACACATGATATGTACGGGATACTACTCAGTCCTTATTAATACACATGATCTGTACGGGATACTACTCAGTCCTTATTAATACACATGATCTGTACGTGATACTACTCAGTCCTCATTAATACACATGATCTGTACGTGATACTACTCAGTCCCCATTAACACACATGATCTGTACGGGATACTACTCAGTCGTCATTAACACACATGATCTGTACGGGATACTACTCAGTCGCCATTAACACACATGATCTGTACGGGATACTACTCAGTCCCCATTAACACACATGATATGTACGGGATACTACTCAGTCCCCATTAACACACATGATATGTACGGGATACTACTCAGTCCTTATTAATACACATGATCTGTACGGGATACTACTCAGTCGCCATTAACACACATGATCTGTACGGGATACTACTCAGTCCCCATTAACACACATGATCTGTACGGGATACTACTCAGTCCCCATTAACACACATGATATGTACGGGATACTACTCAGTCCTTATTAATACACATGATCTGTACGGGATACTACTCAGTCCCCATTAACACACATGATCTGTACGGGATACTACTCAGTCGTCATTAACACACATGATCTGTACGGGATACTACTCAGTCCTTATTAATACACATGATCTGTACGGGATACTACTCAGTCCTTATTAATACACATGATCTGTACGGGATACTACTCAGTCCTCATTAACACACATGATCTGTACGTGATACTACTCAGTCCTCATTAATACACATGATCTGTACGGGATACTACTTAGTCCTCATTAATACACATGATCTGTACGGGATACTACTCAGTCCTCATTAACACACATGATCTGTACGGGATACTACTCAGTCCTCATTAATACACATGATCTGTACGGGATACTACTCAGTCCTCATTAACACACATGATCTGTACGGGATACTACTTAGTCCTCATTAATACACATGATCTGTATGGGATACTACTCAGTCCTCATTAATACACATGATCTGTATGGGATACTACTCAGTCCTCATTAATACACATGATCTGTATGGGATACTACTCAGTCCTCATTAACACACATGATCTGTACGGGATACTCCTCAGTCCTCATTAACACACGTGATCTGTACGTGATACTACTCAGTCCTCATTAACACACATGATCTGTACGGGATACTACTCAGTCCTCATTAATACACATGATCTGTACGTGATACTACTCAGTCCTTATTAATACACATGATATGTAGGGATACTACTCAGTCCTCATTAATACACATGATCTGTACGGGATACTACTCAGTCCTTATTAATACACATGATCTGTACGGGATACTACTCAGTCCTCATTAATACACATGATCTGTACGGGATACTACTCAGTCCTTATTAATACACATGATCTGTACGGGATACTGCTCAGTCCTCATTAACACACATGATATGTAGGGATACTACTCAGTCCTTATTAATACACATGATATGTAGGGATACTACTTAGTCCTCATTAATACACATGATATGTAGGGATACTACTCAGTCCTCATTAACACACATGATCTGTACGGGATACTACTCAGTCCCCATTAACACACATGATCTGTACGGGATACTACTCAGTCCTCATTAACACACATGATCTGTACGGGATACTACTTAGTCCTCATTAATACACATGATCTGTCCGGGATACTACTCAGTCCTCATTAATATTCACGAAGTAATAAAGTTGTCGCGAAATCGTGTTCGTTCCGTCAGCGAAACGGTCATTATTTCCAACCAAACTGACATAAACAAACACGAGTATTTACACTTCGAATTCAAATGCAAAATGCAAATTGAATTGCTTGGCAATGGTTAAGTGTTTCAGTCCCCTTTAATAGAGGGTTAATAACTATGCGTGATGTCGTGCCTTAAGGTGGTGATTTATTTATTTTTTCGTTTCATATTACGTTATTGTGACTACAACATGCGTGTTGATAATATACTCCCCGCACGTCAAGGCATGTGGTGAAAGGAGCCGGTCTACACACCGTGGCGTACCACACGTACCTCGGCAATGAACCCGATTACTTCGGCGAGCATCAGCATGACGGAGTACAGCGTGAACAGGGCCGTGGCGGAGAGGAACAGGTTGAGTGCGTGACGGTGCACCTTCAGACTGCAGTAGCAGTCCCGGGGCGGCGCGATGATGTCCCGGGACTCGATCGTCTTGAGCAGGGTCTCGGCGGCGAAGGTCTGCACGCCTTCCGTCACGCTTGTCCGTGTGTGACTGCCAAACGTGTGACGAACTATACGACAGGTGAGGAAGACGAGAGGTAGGCAGTAGACCACACACACGACGGCCGAGATCGGCATGATGAGCGGCCAGTAGACGATGCCGATGAGACAGCCGAACATGCCGTAGCGTTTGAAGGGCCACAGACAGTTGGAGATGGCGAGGCCGAGTGCCTTCAACATCGACAGCTCCTTCATGTCGACGAAGGCGTCGATGACGACTTGTTGGAAGCGGGTCTTCTTGTCCTTGCCGCTGAAGTAGACGAGCATGAGGCCCGTCGACAGGAAGATGAAGTAGGCCGCGACGAAGATCGGATGCGTCGGGGTGAGGTACTGCATAGATAACACACGTACAGACGGGTGAGTAGGGTTGAGGTACTGCACAGATAACACGCGTACAGACGGGTGAGTCAGGATGAGGTACTGCACAGATAACACGCGTACAGACGGGTGAGTAGGGTTGAGGTACTGCACAGATAACACGCGTACAGACGGGTGAGTCAGGATGAGGTACTACACAGATAACACACGTACAGACGGGTGAGTAGGGTTGAGGTACTGCACAGATAACACGCGTACAGACGGGTGAGTAGGGGTGAGGTACTGTATAGATAATACACGTAGAGACGGGTGAGTAGGGGTGAGGTACTGCACAGATAACACACGTACAGACGGGTGAGTAGGGGTGAGGTACTGCACAGATAACACACGTACATACGTGTTAGTAGGGTTGAGGTACTGCACAGATAACACACGTACAGAAAGAAGGGTGAGTAGGGGAGAGCTACTGCACAGATAACACACATACAGACGTGTGAGTTGGGGTGAGGTACTGCACAGATAACACACGTACAGACGGGTGAGTAGGGGTGAGGTACTGCACAGATAACACACGTACAGACGTGTGAGTTGGGGTGAGGATTCTGCACAGATAACACACGTACAGACGGGTGAGTACGGGTGAGGTACTGCACAGATAACACACGTACAGACGGGTGAGTACGGGTGAGGTACTGCACAGATAACACACGTACAGACGGGTGAGTAGGGGTGAGGTACTGCACAGATAACACACGTACATACGTGTTAGTAGGGTTGAGGTACTGCACAGATAACACACGTACAGAAAGAAGGGTGAGTAGGGGTGAAGTACTGCATAGATAATACACATACAGAAAGAAGGGTGAGTAGGGGAGAGCTACTGCACAGATAACACACATACAGACGTGTGAGTTGGGGTGAGGTACTGCACAGATAACACACGTACAGACGGGTGAGTAGGGGTGAGGTACTGCACAGATAACACACGTACAGACGTGTGAGTTGGGGTGAGGTACTGCACAGATAACACACGTACAGACGGGTGAGTAGGGGTGAGGTACTGCACAGATAACACACGTACAGACGGGTGAGTAGGGGTGAGGTACTGCACAGATAACACACGTACATACGTGTTAGTAGGGTTGAGGTACTGCACAGATAACACACGTACAGAAAGAAGGGTGAGTAGGGGTGAGTACTGCATAGATAATACACATACAGAAAGAAGGGTGAGTAGGGGAGAGGTACTGCACAGATAACACACATACAGACGTGTGAGTTGGGGTGAGGTACTGCACAGATAACACACGTACAGACGGGTGAGTAGGGGTGAGGTACTGCACAGATAACACACGTACAGACGTGTGAGTTGGGGTGAGGTACTGCACAGATAACACACGTACAGACGGGTGAGTACGGGTGAGGTACTGCACAGATAACACACGTACAGACGGGTGAGTAGGGGTGAGGTACTGCACAGATAACACACGTACAGATGTGTGAGTACGGGTGAGGTACTGCACAGATAACACACGTACAGATGTGTGAGTACGGGTGAGGTACTGCACAGATAACACACGTACAGATGTGTGAGTACGGGTGAGGTACTGCACAGATAACACACGTACAGATGTGTGAGTACGGGTGAGGTACTGCACAGATAACACACGTACAGACGTCACCGACCTAACCCTTAACCTCAACTTGCCCCAACGATGACGACACTGACCTTCAGCAGACGGTAGTTATAGAACAGTACTAACCTTAACCCTTAACCCCAACCTTTAACCCCAACGATGACGTCACCGACCTGCAGCAGCCGGTAGTTGTAGCGCAGCACTAACCCTAACCCTTAACCCCAACCCTTAACCCGAACCTTTAACCCCAACGATGACGTCACCGACCTGCAGCAGACGGTAGTTGTAGTGCAGCACGAGACCGAGCCTCCTGGCGGCGGCGTGTCTCTGGATGATCTCCGGGTGCTCAAACAGGTAGTAGAGACAGAGGCGCACGTAGAAGGGGATGGGCACGAGCAGCACGAGCATGAGGCGGCCGATGTAGTTGCACACGTGTATCCACGGCACGGTGGGCGCGGACCGACACCCCGTCAATAGGTTCGCGTCGCAGCAGTCGCGGAACGGCTCCAGGTCCCGCAGCTTGCACAGGAAGACGGCCCGCGTGATGCACTCGACCATGCCAACCGGCACCTGCACGACGAAATGCCCCGATTATCGCCCGTTTATAATTTATTGATATTTTGAAACGACACTTGTGAACATGTCTGGTCCAGCAATTTCCGACCTTTGGTGTAGCCTATCCAGCCACACATGCCCTACTTGAACGACGGTCTACTACCACACGAGTAAAGAATAACGGAAATGACGTCACCTTGTTCTCAGGCAGTAACTTCCGGTAGTTGACGCGGATGTCGAAACGTGAGATCTTGATAGGGATTTCCATGCCAGCCGGGAGTTCTGCAAGAATCTTACGGCATCGGCGGAAATTCTTCCGGCTGCGCAGGTCAAGTACGTGCTTTGCTCGAACATCCGTTTGAACTCCCTCCGTCCGACTGACGCACCTGGCGGGGACATTTAGAATGTATGACACAGCATGATGCAAGAGAGTGTGGCGATGCTGACACAGAGATGGTAAGACATGCGAGAAAGGACGACGGGAGAGACAGACAAACTAGTAGGCAGCCGTACACGAACACACGCACGCACGCACGCACGCACGCACACACGCACGTAAGAAGAAAGATAGGACTGAAGGAAGGAAAGATGGAAGGAAGGAAGGAAGGATGGAAGGAAGGAAGGAGGAAGGAAGGAAGGAAGGAAGGAAGGAAGGAAGGAAGGAAGGAAGGAAGGAAGGAAGAAGAAGAACGAAGGAACGAAGGAACGAAGGAACGAAGGAACGAAGGAACGAAGGAACGAAGGAACGAAGAAAGGAACGAAGAAAGGAACGAAGGAAGGAACAAAGGAAGGAACAAAGGAATGAATGAATGAATGAATGAATGAATGAATGAATGAAGGAAGGAAGGAACGAAGTGACAAGAGATGGTAAGACATGACGAGAAAAGGAACGAGGAAGAGAACGAAGAACGAAGGAACAGAGGCAGGAACGAAGAAAGGAACGAGAAAGGAACGAAGGAAGGAACAAGGAAGGAACAAGGAATGAATGAATGAATGAATGAATGAAGGAAGGAAGGAAGGAAGGAAGGAAGGAAGGAAGGAAGGAAGGAAGGAAGGAAGGAACGAAGGAACGAAGGAACGAAGGAAGGAAGGAAGGAAGGAAGGAAGGAAGGAAGAAGGAAGAAGGAAGGAAGGAAGGAAGGAAGGAAGGAAGGAAGGAAGGAAGGAAGGAAGGAAGGAAGAACGAACGAACGAACGAAGGAAGGAACGAACGAACGAACGAAGGAAGGAAGGAAGGAAGGAAGGAAGGAAGGAAGGAAGGAAGGAACGAAGGAATGAAGGAGGAGGTAGGTAGGTAGGTAGGTAGGGTGGGTGGGTGGGTGGGTGGGTGGGTGGGTGGTGTGTGTGTGTGTGTGTGTGTGTGTGTGTGTGTGTGTGTGTGTGTGTGTGAGTGTGAGTGTAGTGTGTGTGTGTGTGTTGTGTGTCTTTGTGTGTGTAGTGTGTGTGGTGTGGGGTGTGTCTTGTGTGTATGTCTTGTGGTATGGCGTGCGTGCGTGCGTGCGTGCGTGCGTGCGTGCGTGCGTGCGTGCGTGCAATCTTGACACAGTTTTCAGTACGCCGAAGACGTAAGTCCTATCCGAGACGTACATGGTCTTGTAGAGCGGTTCCTTCAGCTTGATGACGTAGTCGACGGTGTCAAGGACGGCCGTGTACATCCAGCCCGGGATCATGACGGGACCGAACACGAAGACGGCCATGTGAAGTGTCGCCAACAATACCTCGAGGATCTGTAGCCACTTGTTGGGGATGCCAGTGAAACAGATTGTCTCTCCGTCCGCCAGGCGGCGGTAGCAGCAGCGATCCGTGAACTTGGCGAAGTTCATATCCGTGTCGACAATAACCTACGACAAACACGGGGTAACGTAATTTATAATTATTAATTTGTTGATTTAGTTTACTTTCTAGAAAACCACGGAATAGTTCAGTTTATTTAATTATCTTCGTACGACGAAGTTAATGTAATTTTATTTATGAAAATCTCAATTAAATTTCAATTGACTTTTAATTAAACAATAGTAATTATTATTTTTATTTTAATAATTCATATTTATACTTTTTATTTGCTGTAAGGAGCCGTCGTGACCAAGAACGTTGTTTGGATAACAATAATAGCGATACACTGTAAATTTCAAGACATTCGATAAGTCACGTGTTCAATTGGTCAATACAATGTCCGTAAATACACTAGAACCAACGTGCACGCTGCAACCGTTGTATTTATACAGCAGCACTCGGCGATAATAGCACATAATTAAATTACCAATTACGACTCGGTCGACTGAGCAGGACCTTGGCTTAGTTATTGCTTCTGTAAATAACAGTGACGGTGATTCTACAGCTAATGACGCTCAGGAATGCTCCGTTGATGCAGTCGAGTTGCATTATATAGTGCGCACCTTACAAGCACGTCAACGACTGCGGCGATGTCTAATCTGTATAGTAAGCGGCTGGTGAAGTTTTAATCGGATTTTAGGAAGTTTGCCTTCTGGTAGTGTCATTCATTAGTGTTTGACGTATAAGGTAGTGCAAAGGTTAGCAATGACGTCTTTGTGTTTCCAAGCACGATATCGAAGCAGATTTCCGCAGACGTTATTCAATTAAGCTCGTTTATATTCAAAGGCAAGATACAGTTGAAGCGAACGGTGAAATGAAGGTTTTGCAAGAATGGAAAAGCTCAATAGTTCTTACATTGCTTTTCGTGTTACAGACTGCAGATGATGCAATGGTTAACACAAGTGTTAAGAAAAATATTGGAATAACAGTAAACAACTAACACAGTTGAAACGTGTCGAACTGAACCACAAAGATACATGTCTAATTTGAAGAATAAAACTTATCTGCCAAACATGCATTGTAACAATAACGGTGACTGGTCCACTCCCAAACACAGATCAACTCTTTATATATGTATATAGGTCAGTGGCATCGATACATATATATTTTTATAAATAGGGTATCCATCTGATATAGGTGCTACGTTTACTGATTATGTTCGTTAATGATAATGACACTATTATGTATTTCTGTATTTCTGTATTTCCCACCAACCGAGATTACTCTGAAGCGTATGCAGGAAATGTATTTACTATCAGTCTGACTCACGCACGCACGGACGCACGCGCGCACGCACGCACACACGCACTCATAAAAACAAACACTTACTGTACCATACACACAAACAAACACATTACACACATCAAAAAATACACGAACAAATACACAGCACACACAACCAACACACGAACGAACACATACATACATACGTACGTACGTACGTACGTACGTACGTACGTACATACATACATACATACATACATACATACATACATACATACATACATACATACATACATACATACATACATACAAACATACATACATACATACATACATACATACATACATACATACATACATACATACATACATACATACATACATACATACATACATACATACATACATACATACATACACCACCCACCCACCCACACACCCACACACCCACACACCTACACACCCCCCCACACACACACATACCACCCACCCACCCACCCACTACATACGTACATACATACACATACATCTACACACACACACACACACACAACACACACACACACACACACACACACACACACACACACACACACACACACACACACACACACACACACACACACACACACACACACACACACACAACACACACACACACACACACACACACACAACACACACACACACACACACACACACACACACACACACACACACACACACACACACACACACACACACACACACACACACACACACACACACACACACACACACACACACACACACACACACACACACACACACAACACACACACACACACACACACACACACACACTGTGTCTTATACTGGACGAACGTATGTGACAATGTGCATGCACCTGTCCTGATTCGCGTAAACAAAGCTCGTTGATTTGAACCGTGCTGACCTTGTACATAAGTATCGGCCTAGTCGGCCGTCACTCAAACTGACATGTCACAATCGGCGCCTTGTTTGAGAACGTGTGTCGCAATGGCCGGAATGCCAGAGGAATTGTACCTCAGTGTATGGTCCGTGTATGGTAAAACTCCTGTAGGGAAAAACTCCGTATATGATCAAACTCCGTATATGATCAAACTCCGTATATGATCAAACTCCGTATATGATCAAACTACATGTATGATCAAACTCAGTATATGATCAAACTCCATTTATGATCACACTCAGTATATGATCAAACTCGATGTACGATCAAACTCGATGTATGACCATACTTAGTATGTGATCAAACTCCATTTATGATCAAACTCCGTATGTGACCAAACTCCGTATATGATCAAATTCCATATGTGATCAAACTCAGTAGGTGATCAAACTCAGTATATGATCAAACTCCATTTATGATCAAACTCCGTATGTGATCAAACTCCATTTATGATCAAACTCCGTGTATGATCAAACTCCGTATATGATCAAACTCCATTTATGATCAAACTCCGTATATGATCAAACTCCATTTATGATCAAACTCCGTATATGATCAAACTCCATTTATGATCAAACTCAGTATATGATCAAACTCCATTTATGATCAAACTCAGTATATGATCAAACTCCATTTATGATCAAACTCAGTATATGATCAAACTCCATTTATGATCAAACTCCGTATGTGATCAAACTCCGTATGTGATCAAACTCCGTATATGATCAAACTCCGTATGTGATCAAACTCCGTATATGATCAAACTCCGTATGTGATCAAACTCCATTTATGATCAAACTCCGTGTATGCTCAAACTCCGTATATGATCAAACTCCATTTATGATCAAACTCCGTATATGATCAAACTCCATTTATGATCAAACTCCGTATATGATCAAACTCCGTATATGATCAAACTCCATTTATGATCAAACTCCATTTATGATCAAGCTCAGTATATGATCAAACTCCATTTATGATCAAACTCCGTATGTGATCAAACTCCGTATATGATCAAACTCCGTATGTGATCAAACTCCGTGTATGATCAAACTCCGTATGTGATCAAACTCCGTATGTGATCGAACTCCGTATGTGATCACACTCCATTTATGATCAAACTCCGTATAATGATCAAATTCCATATGTGATCGAACTCCGTGTATGATCAAACTCCATTTATGATCAAACTCCGTATGTGATCAAACTCCATTTATGATCAAACTCCGTATATGATCAAACTCCGTATGTGATCGAACTCCGTATGTGATCAAACTCCTATATGATCAAACTCCATGTATGCTTAAGCTCCGTATATGATCAAACTGCGTGTAAGGTCAAACTCCCTATGATCAAACTCCGTGTATGACCAAACTCCTGTAGCGTCGACGAAAATGGTCATTCAAAAGTCATTGTGATATGGCGGGTTATGTCATTGTACTATGACAAATCTAGACACAATGACACAACGACCACGTATATATACAAAAAGGCCAATGGAACCGACCACCCCACCTGGTGACAGACGGTGGAGTCCCCCTCTACAACGGACACTGCGCCGTCAGCGTCGAGGTCTCGCAGCACCAACTCGAGCACTACGGCCACCTTGTCCGTCTCGTTCAGTTTTCCCAGACACCCTTGCGGCTGGTCCTGTGGAGGAGACAACAGGATATTGTATGGCAATTCATTATTTCCACAACGTCGCAATCAATAGTAACACATCTTTCAAATAGACGTTGTTAAATGAATGGGTATGGACACATTGATAGAAGAATTGGTCCCAAGTAAGAAAGACGACATATGACGGGACGGTCTGTAGCGTTTGTGAGACAGCAGCGTATGTGAGAACGTATTCAGTGGCGTAGAACGATGTCAGCGCGCGGAAGAAGTGACATTGGTTGTGTACATGTCAGCACTAAATGTCAGTCAATAAATAACAACAATTAAAATGGCGAGTCGTACAATACAAACATTTAAAACAATTGTCCACTCGTCAACGTGGTCTCTTTAGTTTCGATGACGATCTTGCGATTAAATCTGGTCAGTGCATACGGTCGCTCTGTAAGGACAGGGGGGGAGTGCTGGCAGGGGACAATACTTAATTCAATTTCTAGGAACGACCTCAAACTTTTCATTAGGTGACTTCTCTTCACAGGTTTACGAGCATGTCTTTGAGTCATCCAGTGTCATTTAGTGTGTGTGTGTGTGTGTGTGTGTGTGTGTGTGTGTGTGTGTGTGTGTGTGTGTGTGTGTGTGTGTGTGTGTGTGTGTGTGTGTGTGTGTGTGTGTGTGTGTGTGTGTGTGTGTGTGTGTGTGTGTGTGTGTGTGTGTGTGTGTGTGTGTGTGTGTGTGTGTGTGTGTGTGTGTGTGTGTGTGTGTGTGTGTGTGTGTGTGTGTGTGTGTGTGTGTGTGTGTGTGTGTGTGTGTGTGTGTGTGTGTGTGTGTGTGTGTGTGTGTGTGTGTGTGTGTGTGTGTGTGTGTGTGTGTGTGTGTGTGTGTGTGTGTGTGTGTGTGTGTGTGTGTGTGTGTGTGTGTGTGTGTGTGTGTGTGTGTGTGTGTGTGTGTGTGTGTGTGTGTGTGTGTGTGTGTGTGTGTGTGTGTGTGTGTGTGTGTGTGTGTGTGTGTGTGTGTGTGTGTGTGTGTGTGTGTGTGTGTGTGTGTGTGTGTGTGTGTGTGTGTGTGTGTGTGTGTGTGTGTGTGTGTGTGTGTGTGTGTGTGTGTGTGTGTGTGTGTGTGTGTGTGTGTGTGTGTGTGTGTGTGTGTGTGTGTGTGTGTGTGTGTTGTGTGTGTGTGTGTGTGTGTGTGTGTGTGTGTGTGTGTGTGTGTGTGTGTGTGTGTGTGTGTGTGTGTGTGTGTGTGTGTGTGTGTGTGTGTGTGTGTGTGTGTGTGTGTGTGTGTGTGTGTGTGTGTGTGTGTGTGTGTGTGTGTGTGTGTGTGTGTGTGTAATTGTGTGTGTGTGTGTGTGTGTGTGTGTGTGTGTGTGTGTGTGTGTGTGTGTGTGTGATGTGTGTGTGTGTGTGTGTGTGTGTGTGTGTGTGATGTGTGTGTTGTGTGTGTGTGTTTGTGTGCTTGTGTTCTGTTGTTGTTGTGTAGTTGAAGTTGCGTGAGTTTCGCATGTAAGTAGTGGTGGGTGAGTGGGTGAGTGGGTGTGAGTGTGCGTGAGTGTGTATGCGTGCGTGTGCATGCGTGTGCATGTGCGGGTGTGTCACGCCTCCACCCTACATGTTCCACCCTACCTGCAATTGCACCACAAACTGTTCCACCCCAAAACTGAGCGTCATCAACGACAGGACGTCGTAGTTGAACGCCAGGTTGAGAATGGTCTGTCCATGACTCGAGCCAACACGTGACCACCTGTGAGTCTTATACATCCATGTATTGCCCGTCGATAGAGGGTTGACGGTGTAGTTCTTCACGGAGAAGTTGTACTCGACCAACTTCGCCCTGCGTTCAAGAATATCCACAACACGTTGTATCATACCCGAGTCTGTCGTCACAACCCGGCATCTTGACGTCGCGTTCTCCTCACTTGCCGTTACATTTGACGTCGTCGTTACGTCGCCATGCGACGTCGTGGCGACGACACCGCCGCTGGGGAGCAGACAGAGACAGCAACAGACCAAGGCGACCGACAGGCGACGCACGTCCGTGGACACATCCTCAGTCGGCGAGCGGGGCGTCATTGCGACCGAGAAGCGACGGCGAAGACGACGGCGTAGCGGGCCACATGCGTCGGCTCGCTCGAGTCGGTCGTTTGTGTCGACTGGTGCCGGTGTGTACGGGCGAGTGTCTCCGCGTGAATGGCCTCACGCGGGCCATTGTAGTCGACCTCCCCCGCTCTGCTGTTGACGGCCGCCGGATGCCGTACATGCCGCTCCCCTCGCCTCGCCTCGTCTCGTCTCGTTTCGCCTTCAAGGCGCGGCAGGAACACTTCTCGGGAACGCACTTAAAGACGAATTAAACAGCGCCTCGCTACTCGCCGAGTGGTTTAATTACAACGGCCTGTTGCGTGTGTGGAAGTCTCTGTTACTGGCACTGTCGCACGTCGAACAGTCAGAGGGGCGAGCCAAGTTGACTTGTAGCGGTCGACGGAGACTACGTCTAGTCACTCAGATGACTTATTCGCAGTCACTTGTTGAATGGGGCGCTGTGGTGTAGTGGGCAGAACTACGCACTCTCAAGTGTCGAACTCACATTGCTGCTGTTCACAAGCTTGTGCAATTTCGTTCAATTCACATTGTCTTAGTTTATCGACTGTACAGATGAGGACATGGCAATAGGCAGTGGTGGATACGTGTGAACGATGAGTATTCGTAGAGCAATTGCAGCGTGACGAAATGCTTCCTGGATAAGTCGAAAAAAATTCGAATGAACACGTCATCACGACTTGATAACACATTGCCCGGGAACCTTCATTCATATAGGTGCATGCATTTGTATGCGTATTTTGCATACTTATTACAACATGAGAATTTGTTGAACATTCTTAAATGCAGTTATAAAATTATATGGGTATGAGTAGGTTTGTATTCATGTATGTAAGAATGTAAGAATGTAAGAATGTAAGTATGTAAGTATGTGTGTGTGTATGTAAGTATGTAAGTATGTAAGTATGTAAGTATGTAAGTATGTACGTATGTAAGTATGTAATAATGTGAATAAGTAATATAATGTATGTATGTATGTATGTATGTATGTATGTATGTATGTATGTATGTATGTATGTATGTATGTATGTATGTATGTATGTATGTATGTATGTATGTATGTATGTATGTATGTATGTATGTATGTGTGTGTGTGTGTGTGAAGTGTGTGTGTGTGTGTGGTATATGTATGTATGTATGTATGTATATGTATGTAAGGTATGTAAGGTATATGTATGTATGTATGTATGTATGTATGTATGTATGTATGTTGTGTGTGTATGTATATTATATGTATGTATAAGTATACATATATGTATGGGGATAGATAGATATATGTATGTATGTATGTATGTATGTATGGTATATGTGGGGTTGTATGTGTGTATGTATGTGTATGTGTATGTATGTAGGTGGTTAGTATGTGTGTATGTGTGTATGTGTGTGCATGTATGAGGCATGTGTATGGGTGTATATGTATGTGTATGTATGTATATAAAGGTATATGCATGTATGTAAGCATGTATGTATGTATGTGTATGTGTGTATGTGTGTATGTGTATGTATGTATGTATGTATGTATGTATGTATGTATGTAAGGTGTATAAGGTATGTGTGTATAAATGTATGTATGTATGTAATACTAACGTAGATATATGTATGTATGTATGTATGTATGTATGTATGTATGTATGTATGTGTATGTATGTATGTATATATGTATGTATGTATGTATGTGGGTGTGTGTGTATGTATATATGTATGTATGTATGTGTGTATGTGTGTATGTGTGTATGTGTGTATGTGTGTATGTGTGTATGTGTGTATGTGTGTATGTATGTATGTATGTATGTATGTGTGTATGTGTATGTATGTATGTATGTATGTATGTATGTATGTATGTATGTATGTATGTATGTATGTATGTAAGTATGTATGTATGTATGTATGTATGTGTATGTATGTATGTATGTATGTATGTATGTATGTATGTATGTATGTATGTATGTATGTATGTATGTATGTATGTATGTATGTATGTATGTATGTATGTATGTATGTATGTATGTATATATGTATGTGTGTATGTGTGTGTGTATATATGTATAGTGGGAACGGTACCAGTACAGACTAAACTTATTGTTCATGGTAGCATAGGTAGTAAGTTGTTTGTAACATAAAGTGTGCTGCAGTTGCTGTACACAATAAACAAACAGTCTTTCTAAAGACTATGTTGGTTTAAACTAAGAGTTGATTTTGACAAATCGTAATATGGCACCTGGCAAGCGGCAAGTGGGTGAAGGCAAGGAGGCACTTGGTGTGTAACCACTGCCACAGCTTGGTGGACTTTGCCGTATCGGGGTGGGGAAAAACTTGGTCAGAGACAACGGAGGAAGGGTTTACGTTCCAATGTTTAGGGTGTTGAAAAGTGGACTGTCTGACAGCAGAGTTAGCTAGGCTAACGGATATTGTGAAGGGCAGAGTGGAGGGAGGGTGATTGCAAGGACAACAAATGGAGAAAGAACAACAAGAAACATGACATGCAGGAAGGTGACAGGGGAGAAAGTGACAGTAGAGAAGGAGGGAGGACAAGGGGACAGGAGATGAGAGAAGTAGATGCGACAGGAGGTAAGACGAATGGAAGAAGGAAGTGAGAGGTGATATGGCCAACGGAAGTCAATAGCAAGGACGATGACAGGAAGAAAAGAGGGAGGAAAAGAAAAGAACAACAGAGAAAGCGGGCAGGGGGAAAAGTCAGCAACCAGGGATACGCAAAACGGAGGAGCTACTCTGAAGCAGTGATCGAGGGGCATTGAGAACAGAAAGGGTATTTATGGGAGACTCAATTTTGCAGCAACGTTGTTGTTTGTCTTCCGGGGCTAGGATAGAGCGTATGACTGAGTCTTCCGGGGGTAGGATAGAGCATGTGACTGAACGGGTAGAGAACGTATTGGGGCATGGCCAAGGGGGGTCTATATTAGTATACGTAGGGACGAACAATGCAGACAGGGATGGAACAAGAAGAAGACAAGAGTTGAACAGATCATACTATTAGGAATCTTGCCAGTGATGAGGGAAGGGGAGTAACGTATAGAAACTGCAAAGAGTGATAAATAACGGACTATTAGACAGATGTGAAGGAGAAGGAGTTACCTCCGTAGATTTGTGGGACATTTTGCTGGCGGGGGTGCAATATTATGTTTATGAGAGATGGCCTCCTATATGTGGAAAGGGCGCAGCAGTGTTCTCCGAGAACCTTCTTCGATCGATGAATAATGGAACAGGTTGGTAATCTTTAAACTAGTTTCGGTAGGATACACAGAGAAGCCAATACTAGAGGCATAGACAAAGATATAAAAAGACATCAGCAAAGAACAGCTTGGAAGCTCTACGGAATTTGGTTATAAAAATGTGTTTGTTTAAATGTATGAGCATAGTAAAATGAAAATAAATGAAATCAAATATTATGGTAATATATTGACCTCTCACAATAGGTATAATCAACTTTGGGGCCACACCCGATATATCAGATACCGAATTAGGAATGGCAGGGTATGTAATGTTTAGGAAAAATAGATTAGGAAGAAGGGGAGGCTGAGTTATTTTATATATTAAAGAATCCATCTAAGCTATGAAATAAAATTAGAAAAGAAGCAGAATGTGAAGAGTGAAGAAGCTGTCTGCAAGCAGGAAACTCACATTAACTGTTGGGTTAGTGTATCGGAGTCCAAACATAAGTATGGAAGAAAATGAAAAAATACATAACGCTATCAAAGAAGTGAGTAAACGGGACTGTATTATCATGGGAGATTTTAACCTTGGGCACATACAGTGGACATCTCTACAGAGTACCGGGGAGAGAGGATCAAGAGTTTTTGAATTTAGAAGATAGTTTCTTTCTCAACATGTGTTAGAAGCAACTAAAGTAGGAACGTGTTAGACATAAAGAAGTTGAGTTTCAGAATGGGAATTTGTTGGATAATGTCAAGATATGAGCCACTGGGGTGCAGTGATCACAACCAGATACATTTTATCATCAAAGTAAAGGGGGGAAACGGAATAGAAAAATAAGGTGCATGAACTTTCTCAAAGGAAGATATAAGGACATGAGGGAACATTTAGCAAAGTAGACTCGAATAACACACTGAAGAATAAGACAGCAACAGAATGCTGGAATATTTTAAAGAATTGACTGCGTCGTTGACAAAAAAAACAGGGGAAACGGTCAAAAAAGAAACACTTATCGAAAGAAGCCATTAGAAAAATCAAGTACAAGCAAATGATGTGGAAGACATATATACATACTGGAAGAAGACTGTAGCATTTATAAAGAAGCACTTAATCAAGCTACAGCTGAAATTAGAAATTCAAAGAGAAGCTACGAACAAAAAATAGCTTTTAATATAAAACATGACAGCAAGAGTTTTTATGCGTATGTTCGAAGTAAATAGAAAGTTCAGGATAAGGTCGGTCCTCTAGAAGGTAGTGATGGAAACATAATAACAGAGGGATTTTTAATGGCAGAAAACCTAAATGAGTACTTTAGTTCGGTGTTTACCAGGGAAGATATTAGTATATTATCAGTACTTGAGACTAAGTTCGAAGGGAGAGAGTTTGACTATTTAGGACAACTAATTGTAACCCCAACAATTGTAGCTATGAAAATAAGAGATATGAAGGATAATAAATCACCTGGAGTGGATGGGATTCCTCCCAAATTACTATTGGAAATTGTAGAACAAATCAGCATACCGCTTTGCAACAGTGTTCAATTATTAAATAGAGGAGGAAATAGTTCCGTTAGAATGGAAAGAAGCTAAATTTCTAATTACATTATTTAAAAAAAGGTTCGAGAAATAAAGAGAACTATAGACTAGTGAGTTTAATATCGGTGATTTGCAAACTATTAGAAAAGACTAATTAAAGATCACCTGGTGATTTTTCTTGTTAAAAATAAATTGATAAACCCATCTCAACATGGGTTTTTAAAAAGCGAGGTCATGCTTAATAAATATGTTATGTTTTGGAAGATGTCACATATAGATGAGGACTAAGATATAATCTACTTAGATTAAAAAAAGCCTTGACAAAGTGCCACACCAAAGACTACTTAAACTAAAGGCCCAGGGCATGAAGTGGAATGATCAACTGGATAGAAAATTGTATTTATAGAAGACAAAGAGTAGTAGTTGATGGGGAGGTTTCAAACTGGAAAGCGGTTTTGAGTGGAGTACCTTAATATATATCAATGATTTGGACCTATTTTATTCTTAATATATATCAATGATTTGGATGATGACATAACTAGCAAGGTGTTGAAGTTTGCGGACGACACAAAAGTGTTTAGGAAAATTAAAAAGTGATGCAGATAGACAGCATTTACAAGATGATCTTAATAAGTTGATAGAATGTCTGAGAAGTGGCAAATGCTGTTTAATTTTGGAAAAAGTAAGTGCCTTCACACAGGACATGGGAATGAAGATGCACAATATACAATGGGTGATACTGTACTAAATACTACCTTAAAGGATAAAGACTTAGGGTTAACTATTAGTGCTGACATGAAGGTATCAAAGCAGTGTGAAATTGCAGCAGCGAAGGG
>JAODUO010001155.1:5000-27500 GCA_025642075.2 Ridgeia piscesae | reverse complement strand
GTTTGGCCTGGGGACATCAACGCAGGCATGTAGCCTGTCATAGCGTTTCACCATAACGAGGGGTTCACGTCCGACAAAGGAGGACACCAAGTTCACCGCCTGGTTGTCATACCAACGTACTGCTGTGATGCTTCCGTTTCTTGCGGGGCGATGATCAGCTGATACCCGGCCATTCTTCTTCAGCTCTTTTTCGGTCAACCTTTCAGACGATTTGGGCGGATTGTGCCGGTGAACAAAAATCCACCCGCTTTCAGTTTCTCGACAAGTGGAATGCTTGTGAAGAAGTTGTCGGCGCTGATCTTGAAATTTCGGTTCGGTTCGGTGGTAATGTTGACACCAATTTCAGGACAACGTCCCCACTCATTCCAAACTCTGACGCACTTCGTTCCGTTGGTTCCTTGCCCTGATACAAATCGGAGTTGTATATGAAGCCAGACACCCCGCATCTGGCCTACAGTTTGAAGCCCCACTTGTGTGGTTTTTCAGATAAGAACTGTCGTAACAGCGACTTCCCTTTGAAGGCTACCATCACTTCATCAACTGAATGGTACTCTTCGGGTGTCACTTTTAGACAGTTCTTACTTAGAGCGTCTGTCCAGGGACGCAGTTTCCAGTATTTATCCGCCTTCTTCGCAGCTTCAATGGGTGTTGTATTGTCAACGAAATGGATTGTTGTCATCAGTGATTCCAACCGGGTTCGCGACATTATATCAGCCACGGCTGGGTATCGGCAATCTACCTCCCAGTAGCTTCTGACATTTGGCATCTGAACCAAACCCACCCGGAGATACATACCTGTGGGTGTTCAAGCTCCAACTTGGTTGTCTACATTGACACGCCGTTGTTCTGCACATTGTATAGGTTTGTGTGATATTTAACCTCCTCCATCATGTCATCAGCAATGAACAGGTTGTAGTACATTTACGGTGTCATTTCGCGAACTAGAGGTTCCATTGGATCTGGAATGAATGCAACATCAAGCGGCAGAAATGCGCCATCTTCCCACTGGTATGGTCGACGATTCGTTCGATATGACGATAATGGCTCATCATCACTTGAACTAAAGTAATCATCAGTTTCATGATCTGGTACTTCTTCTTCATCGATCACCAACTCAGTTATTTCTTCGTCATCACTGCTTCCAAAGTCACTTTCACCTCCATTGGGAATAATCTCTAGAGCATCTTGCGCTGTGTATAGTCTACTCATCTGTAAAAGTACTAAACATTTTTGATTAATAAATGTCGTAGTTGTAATGTTTATGTCTTACAAATCACATATAATATACTCCCTATGACTAAGGGTAAGCTAATTAGTGTATAACATTAGAAAAGTGAACTTTTTGTTGAGCATGCATAAACGTATTTTTTTTAATAAAATGGTATAATAATAAATTTAAGTGTTGTAGATTATTTCTATTCACCCGTCATAAGCCTAGCAACAACTACGTTGACGTATGTGAACAGCGAATGCTCACTGCTACGCCAATGTAACTAAATCCGGGCTGCGGATGACAGTGATGTATTGCTGGCTTAGCTGCCCAGTGACACGTCCTGCCAGTGTAGCATATGTTATACAACATATAATAATAATAATGCTTTATTGCGATATTCAACGTGATGATGAATTGGAATGTAGTCTGGCGTTGACTCATATTGTGCCTATATATATATATATATATATATATATATATATATATAATATATATAATAAAATGAAATATGGCAAATAAATATAAGATATAAGATATACATTGTACATAATTTGTTCTTTAAAATGTTTTTATATAATAAATAAATAAAGACAAAATTTAAACAATAGATTATCTATTTAACAATAATTGTGGTGTAAACTAGTTAATAAATAAATATATATAACATGTCTTTTAATTTATATATATATATATATATATATATATATATATATATATATATATATATATAAATTACCTGACAAGTTTTATTTAAATTAGTAAACATACATTATAAGGACTAAAATATCATTTAAAATTATATTTACAATTACAATTGAATGCGTCCAATTTTGTTTAAAAATATATTTATACAATTATTAACTTAAGCTAAAATGTCAGGAGAAGATTGTTGTTCAGCACCACCGATCCGCTACTGAGAATAGGTACACCCACACCCCACATGCGTACGGCTCAGCCATACCAACCAGCGCAAGAAAAATAAAAATTCCGCCAGAGTGGCGAAAACAGCCAAGTTTCCAGGGTCTTTACAGCTACGTTCTATATTTCATTCCTGATAAGGCTGCTACAGCACTCGGGTAAAAACTATTTCTAAAGCGATTTGTTTTCGTACGGATGCATCTATAGCGTTTGCCTGACGGTAATAATTCGAACAGATGATGGGCGGGGTGAGTTTGGTCTGAGATAATTTTGCCAGCTCTTTTTTTGGATCTGTCGACAATTTTGGAAGCTGTTTTCACCACTCTGTCAAGCCTGCTCCTCTGGCGCTGGCTGATGCCGCCGAACCATACACATATTGATAATGTAATTAAGAATACTCTCAATAGCAGAACGATAGAACTGAACAAGCATTTCTCTCCTCAGCCCGAACTTCTTTAGTTGGCGCAGGAAGAACAATCTTTGTTGGGCCTTTCGGCATCTGTGTTGTTTTCCCAAGCTAAGTCACTTGATATTATCGTGCCTAGAAATTTAAAACAGTCCACCCTTTCGATAGAGTCGCCGTTAACAATAATGGGAGCAAGTGTTTTTTCTCTTCCTGAAATCTACGATCATCTCTCGAGTTTTGAACGCATTCAGTTGTAGGTTGTTAGTGTCACACCACGATACCAGGCTGCTAACTTCATGGCGGTATTAAGACTCATCTGAGTCCGACACCAGCCCTACTAATGTGGTGTCATCTGCAAACTTTAAAGTGGCACAGAAGAGTGATGTAAAACACAGTCATTTGTAAACAGAGAATATAGCAGTGGGGAAAGGACACATCCCTGAGGAGTCCCCGTGTTCATGATAATAGTGCTGGAAACTATACTGTTCATCTTAACAACCTGTGATCGCTATATTAAAAAGTAAAGAAGCCAGTAACACATTGATGGGTCAACTGAAGTTTGTCGTACAGCTGCTGAGGGATGACCGTATTGAAGGCAGAACTGTAGTCAACGAAGAGGATGCACGCATATGTGTTCGGATAATCCAAGTGCTGCATCACAAAATGCAGGGCCAATGCAACAGCATCATCGGTGCATATATTCTCACTGTACGCGAACTGAAGTGAATCAATGCTGAAGTTAGTGACCGACTTCAGATATCTCGGTACCAATCGCACAAACACCTTCATCACCACTGACGTCAGAGCCACGGGGCGGAAGTCATTCAGCGCTGTCGCTTTCGGCTTCTTCGGTACCGGAATTATGCTTGCTGCCTTAAAACAAACTGGAACAATGTGCAGATTGAGAGAGGCGTTAATTAAGTCTGTAAATACAGTTGCTAATTCTGTATTTACAAACACAAAAACATCAATTGGAGTGAAATTTGGTCACACTGCATTGTCAGACTGTAACCAATATAAACACATAGTGAAATGATACAGCATTATCGATTATTTGTAATAGATAATCACCATGCGTTCGTAAAATGTGGCACTGATCCGAGTCAAAAGTGCGGGACTTCCAAAATGGCCCAGCACAGTTTCCAAGAACTCCGAAATTAGTTAATGCAAACCCACTAGATGTCACTAGTATCATTTCTGCAATGTAACTACATGTATCATAAAAGATACACTGCGCATTTAGGATTGTATGGCATTATATGTTGAGTAATTAATGAAAATAAATGATAATCATATATTATACATGGGGCATTAAAGGGCTAGATTGGGCTGCTGCACAACTCATTGTCTAGCAGCCCAAGAGTGTAGGCCGTGCAATTTTATAGACGACTACGTCAAGTCTACGTCAAGGCTGCACACCAACTAGGACTTCGTCTTCGAACAGCCGAGTCGCGTCCCGGCCTGTCAACAGGGTCTGGCCAAGGATTATATAGCTTCACGAAGCTCTAGAATCTATAAGATCCTTGGTTTGGCCACGAATCTGCTAGCGACTTCATTTAACTTCTACTCTACGCACAACGGTCGGTCAAAATGGCCGTGCATAGAAACTTGGAGCTACATCGATGGGACACAGTCAATGACTATGTCCCACCTGCTCTGCTACCGATTCACGGGCCGACCAACTAGCGGTAGACCCAGCCTCCGGTAGACCAAGCGACGGAAGACACTGTGATATTTCCCGAAATGCATTGCGCCTATATCGTGCTTCGACATTTTAAAATCGATTTCGCAAATTCCAATGTCAATTACGAGAGCCAATATCTAAAGTGAATTAGCGCATCGTATCCATATTTTCAGTAGCTTTCAATGCGCCGCATTGGGTTTTACGATAAAACAGGTGACGTAACTAAGACTAAGTTCCGCTTCAACTAGTTTCCGGCCTGCATATGCGATCCCCAATTGACGTGATGCGCATAATTATGCCCAACAATGCATTTAAAAACGACTTTGTTTATTCTTCTTGTTTTAAAATAATAATTATATTCTTAATACTTGAGAAACACAATCGAGACGATTTGCGAATACATAATATACGGTTTTGTATCCTAGTAACGACTTTGCGATTCCTACATTAAAAGCTATCACATTTTAATCATATCCCCAAAGCTAACCATAACTAACGCTAATCATAACCCTTACTAACGCTAACCTAATTAATCCTAAACCAAACCCTAACCTCAATCATAACATTAATTGACGCTCTCCTAACTATTCCTAATGGACCTTAATTACTTTACTTTTCAAATTTTGTTTTGTAATCTAGCCAACCGAAGAACGTGCGCCAATCAGTGGTGTTTATGCCATTGCATGATCATAACGCTAAGTCTAAAGATACCTTCATGGTTTCCCTTCTCCAAAATAACTGCCACAAGCAATACATAAATAACACTACAGAACACAGATGTAACATTGGTAAATGTTTATATGGTGCAAGTAAAACAACTGTAGAAAAATCACAAATCTTACATAAAGAGACATGATAACGTAAATATTTCTTATACAAAAGCACATTATTATTCAGCCAAAAGGCACAATCTCATCAAAACACACAATAAAGTGACTAGAGATATACACATTATTAGGATAACATTTCATATATTTTTGCACATTATTCAAATCGGTGCTAAATCACAAAAAAAGAAACATTGATACAAAATTGTGATAATGTAAATAGTTCTTATGCAAAATCAGTTTCTAAGCACATTATTGCACAGCCAAAGGGCATATTTTCATCCAAACACACAATAGAGATTATTGACTAGGGATATACACATTATTAGTAAAATGCTTCATACATTTGCATATTTATCAGATCAGTACTAAATCAAAAAGTTACATGAAACATTAATATAAATTAACTTACATTAATATATTTTCTGCCACAAGTGCCTGAAGGGTTTAAAAAACATACAACCAACTAGACGAGACAGTGAAGTATAACAGGCACTGTCCATCTCTCAAACATCAACATAAGAAGTGATCAACTTTGTTGTAGCATATAAAGACAACACAAACTTCACATAAACGAACATGTGCCAACAATTAGGATATAAGATGGAAAATAGTCCCATACAACACAAAGGTTGCAACATCTTGATCGCCATCAAACTGTAGCCCAAGCATGTCTGCAGTTTCAGCTACTGTCGTCATTCGAACCCAGCTAATCTGCAGAACACAGGATGTTGTTCTGCAGACTAGCCAAAAGGTTGCGGTCAAGGTCATTGCAAGGAGACGAAGGTCTACTAACCTCATCCACCACCCTGGAAAATAAACGCAAGATCATTTGATTGCTGATATTTTGTGTTGACATTGTCAAGATCGTCTGGTTCTATTAGATTTATTTATTATAAATGTTCTTAAAATCAGTACAATGAAGCTGTACATTTAATAAGTCTATATAATTGTCTAAAACAGAATATACGTAATTATGATTTTTTCTTAAAGATCATTTTGTATCAGATGAAAAACATTCTGGCTACTTTCTACCACATTACATAAAAATTTGTTGATTTTTTATGTCAAAATATATAGAAAAATGAGCTTATCCTGAAAATGCGAACTTCATTTGACATTTTATTTTATTTTGGTGGAGATCTAGTTTTGTAATTGTTATCAGATTTGTTGCAAATAGCTAAAATACTATTTTCGGGGTTGTCAATATCAAACAGAGCTTTGAAATTTGGCATGTAAATTGATGACATATGGGTACCCAAATTTTAAAAATCCAGGTGAATAGAAGAGGAACTGTAGTATCTAGATGTTGGTGTTTTGGACAATCGCCCTATCCTGATAGTAGATCTCTTTGTAAAAAAAATATTTAAAAAAACAAAGTTAATCCAAATGTCATTCCATTGCTGGCCCAGCAAGTCGGGTACCGGTACTCTAGTCAACTCCACGGCAATCAAGAATACTTACTGTTCCACATGAGGCACCTCCACCGTAGCTACCGTAGCTGCTGCCATAGCCCCCGCTACCGTAGCTGCCACCGCCATAGCCACCGCTGCTGTAGCTGGCACCGCCATAGCTTGAGCCAGTGGTGCGCTGGAAAAACAATGGAGACATGAGACTGAAGTGGCAATACCTTCCCAAGGTTAGCTGAATTATGTCACGCAGCTATCAACGTCTAGCCATTGTCATTAAAAAATGTAGTATGTGCACTATTGTATTAGCGTCTTAGTCATATACAAAAGTCCACAAGTCACACATCAAAATGTAGTCCGCATCTCCTATAGGTACTTGAGGTACACTGATGTTTTTGTTCATCAAACATGATTTGATCCGATAGGTCGGCACCCACCCACAAACAGCCTCAGCACTTGTCCTTAATGCCACACAGTCAACATAACTGTGTTCTCAGCCTAGCCTCATTCCCACTCATCATTTAGTTTCTGCGGTCAGAGGATGCATTTTCGGAGAAACTATTATATGGCATAAACTATTTAGCTGATTTTAGCAGAAATTACTTTTGGGGTTCAACAGCTCAAATGTTTACAAATATGAACGAGCTAGGCAAAATTCAAGAAAGACCAAGATGGGAGCATGACGGTGTATCCCATGATACACTTGGGCATCTCATTGGTAATCAGACTGGACGTCAGGTTATGAAAGAAACGCTGCCATGGACAAAATATTTACTCTGGAACCACAAGAAAATAATTCAATAAAACACTCGAATGGTCAGAACGTTAATTATATTAGACATACTGATAGATTATAACATGATCTTATGATAGAAACAAACGGACAGCCTCTATGTAATGTATAGTACTCCCACCCACCGCCCTCCTCGCTGGCTTCCTTGTCACAGTCGTCCTGGTCTTCTGAGTCTGGTAAGTGGACGTCCAGCTGCCACAGTCATTCTCGCCACACTGACCACAGGCACACTGCCGGCCGCCCGCATTAGTTCCACACTGACCACAACTACACTGCCTTGAGTCGTCATCACTTGAGTCGTCATCACTTGAGTCGTCATCATCATCATCATCATATCCACACTGACCACACACACAGCCGCCACGGCCAGCGCTGCCAGACCATCCATTGGAACCCCCTGACTGGGTGTTTGAACCCCCTGTCCATCCTTGGGAATTGCCGGCCTGTCCATAGCCAGTGCTGCCAGACCATCCATTGGAACCCCCTGACCAGCCATTGGAACCCCCTGACTGGGTGTTTGAACCCCCTGTCCATCCTTGGGAATTGCCGGCCTGTCCATAGCCAGTGCTGCCAGACCATCCATTCGAACCCCCTGACCAGCTGTTGGAACCCCCTGACTGGGTGTTTGAACCCCCTGTCCAGCCTTGGGAATTACCGGCCTGTCAATGAATGGCGAATGAATTAATACTTTTATTTAACATTAACAAGAAGATGTCTGTTCATTTTATCATAATGCCATGTTTTAAATACAAAATGAACTATATAAACGTATTCAATTATAACAAGAAATACGTGTGTACTGATATAATTAGACATCAGCTCGTCCACTGTCACCCTACGGTGAGTGGAGTATTTGAGTATTAATTTCTGTAAATTTTAACTGTTTCTGCTTTTATCTGTATAGAAAATATATCAAAAAGTCATCATAAAGTCCTCTGAGAGTCAGAATAACGGTGTTGACCCAGACACATTGCCAACAGTGATACTGTCTCTTTCGTCATGACTGATGCAGGTATCAAAAGTTGTACGCATACAAATAATCCAGTTCTGATTTTGTCAACTGTATGTTCTGACTGTATGTCAACATAAGTTGACAAATTACTTGTATAGCTGTCGCCACAGTTAGAACAGAGTATATACATTGTAACATATATTTAAAATAAAAACAAACACATCTTCCTCTAAGACTTAAGTATATACGAAAAATAATTACACATATAACTGGGACATTAAATCATCGTTCACAATAAAGTGCTGTACGGGGCACATTTAGCTATTTTAACACTATTTTTAACCCGTTATATTAGACTGAATAGTCGTAAGTGTGAATAAATATAACTGGGTATACAGCTATAAGGCTGTAATTGTTGTCACAAGAATTATGCCAGCGTGTCATTAATAAACTGGTGTAAACCATATGTATACCATCATTTGTTTCCAGCCTGAACCAGTCCGAGACACTTGACCACTCTTGGTTGACTGTCTTGATTTGGTTGCGGAGGATCCTGTTGGTTTACCTGAAGTTGTCCTGTCACAAACATAACAAGTCAGTGCGGTCCTTATCAGACCAGGGGATCAATGTTAATGCGGTCCTTGAAGGACCAGGGGACCAGTAGGTCAGTGCAGTCCTTGAAGGACCAGGGGTAGGAGGTCAGTTCAGTCATTGATGGACCAAGGGACCAGAAGGTCAGTGCAGTCCTTGATGGACCAGGGGACCAGTAGCTCAGTGCAGTCCTTGAAGGACCAGGGGTAGGAGGTCAGTTCAGTCATTGATGGACCAAGGGACCAGTAGCTCAGTGCAGTCCTTGATGGATCAGGGGACCAGTAGATCAGTGCAGTCATTGGTGGACCAAGGGACAAGTAGGTCAGTGCAGTCCTTGGTGGACCAGGGGACCAGTAGGTCAGTGCAGTCATTAATATACCAAGGGACCAGTAGGTCAGTGCAGTCATTGATGGACCAAGGGATCAATGTTAATGTGGTCCTTGAAGGACCAGGGGACCAGTAGGTCAGTGCAGTCATTAATATACCAAGGGATCAATGTTAATGTGGTCCTTGGAGGACCAGGGGACCAGTAGGTCAGTGCAGTCTTTGATGGACCAGTCTTTGATGGACCAGTAGGTCAGTGCAGTCTTTGATGGACCAGGGGACCAGTAGGTCAGTGCAGTCTTTGATGGACCAGGGGACCAGTATGTCAGTGCAGTCCTTGATGGACCAGGGGACCAGTAGCTCAGTGCAGTCATTGGTGGACCAAGGGACCAGTAGCTCAGTGCAGTCATTGGTGGACCAGGGGACCAGTAGGTCAGTGCAGTCATTTATGGACCAAGGGACCAGTAGATCAGTGCAGTCATTGATGAACCAGGGGACCAGTAGGTCAGTGCAGTTTTTGATGGACCAGGGGACCAGTAGGTCAGTGCAGTCTTTGATGGACCAGGGGACCAGTAGGTCAGTGCAGTCTTTGGTGGACCAGGGGATGAACAAGCCAGTGCAGTATTTCAGATCAGGGACCAACAATATGGCCCTTGACCAAATAGGTGACCAATCAGGCAATCCGACAGACCACGGGATATTTCCAGTAACATACTGAATTCAAGAGTACAATTTGTTTATCAAATTTAAGCAAATATCTTTCAAACGTACCATAATATATTAATTCGTGCGGAACAAATTACTATTTTTAAAGTTATACAAACAGCTATGTATCACATCAGTATGAAAAAATATATAATTATGGCATACATTCTTAATATCTATAGAATACGGTATGTAGCTAATATATTCAACAAGATCTATCCGAAGATGTCTAGTAAAATATACCGTTACAATAGTTTTGCTTTGTCGAGATAACAAATGTTCTTATAATAGATAATTACAAAAAACGCTATCATTGCCGTATATATACCAACCAGGTAAGTTCGGATTGAATGCTGAGCACAAACTGACTGTCAAAATGACATTTAATCTTACCGGAGACGAGCTTCAATAAGAGTGATTGCTGCTGTCACTTTGTGAGAATCCAACAGAACTATTGTATCATCAAGCTGAAATGTGATAATAATCCATAATATGCTTCATAATAGTGTAAGTTCATTTAATATATTATAATTTATTAACATCTTTTAAATAAAAATGTATGCATAAAAGTGGATGACAATATATAAATATTGATACTTAGGACATTGCAGAGACCTTACATCAGTCCAATAACTGATTGTCTAAATTTGTATTCCAAAATAATTAAGGTTTTCATTTACAGCTTGTCTAAGATATAACATTTAAAAAACTTCATTGAAAATATATTCATTTAAAGAATAATTAATTCATAATAATATAGCATGAAAGTGGATGAGACAAGGGTACAAAGAACTTACATCAACCCAGCCTATGCTGTACATGACCTGTTGACCTCCGCACAACCCCCAGACCTTCTCACTGAAAGCTTTGTTTGTCTTTTTGATCTGTTTGTACGACCCCTCTCCGGGATGCTGCTCCACATTCCTGCAGGGGGGGGGGTGACAGGGCAATCAGACATGGTGTGTTGTGGAGACTATCACTGCACAGCCAAATTGGTGCCAATCCCATTACACAATTGGCCTTCTCAGTTCTAGAATGGAATTTTTTTTTTTATGAATTACTTATTTTTCTTGAGCCAGTTAGAAAATATAACTGACCAGTCTAAAACCATCAGTGGAATAAATTGATGCTCTGCAACCCTACTTTTGCTCTCAAAAATTCATGAGCAGAATAGGACCCCCAAAATCTATACCAGTTTTAGATTACTTCAGTACAAATTTAATACACACATAGACAATTTCTTGAGGAATTAATCACATCAACGTGATTGTTCAGGTAAGTTGAATGCAGTGGGTTACTGCTATCTAGCTAAAAAAAGGTTTTAATTTGCATACCTGGTAGTTACAGATTTCATCTACCCGGGCATTAATGTTTTTATATGAAACTGATGTTGCTGCACATAGAATAAATTTTTCTTAGTTGAAGTTTTTTCCAGAAATGTGCATTCAAAAGCTAGTCAAAGCAAAGGGTAACTATTATAAACATTACACTTATTGTTACCATTTTTTCAACAAATTGTGTTAATCAACATTGTGTGTGACGATGTTGCTATTGGAAATAACATATTAATAAAACAAATTAATAAAATGTTATTGAACAAATACTTGAGAATTCGAAGAATAGTTCGCAGTGCAGCGGTGTATTCTGCTGGTGAGCATTCTTTATGAAGAGCTGAGACACAACTGGCCACAGAACCATGGAGCTGAAACAGATGTCATCAAGTATGACACACTAATTGACGCAACATAGTATGTCTACAGGCGCCTTTCTCACTTAAACACTATTTCATACATGCTCTATCTCACATATATATGTACTCATACACACAGTGACACGTAACTATAAACCTAGCACAGCAATTGTCACCTTTAGCTTTGTACAGTATTCAGACAGAACCCACGATCATCACCACCGCCGCCAGTGCTGTCATCTTGTGAACCACTGACAAATGACAACCGGGCCAAATGCAAAGAAAAAACCAACACCTAACTAGCATTGCCTCAATTTTTTTAATACATCGCCATCAATGTTTCAACGGACTGGGTGACTACAATCTAGAAAGACGCAAATGGACCTCAGTACCCTATTCTGAGGGGCAGACTAGTCTTAACACAAGAAAGAGAGAACATCGACTCAAGTCTCAAGACTCGGCCTCGCCCTCAGGCAGTCAGGACGACTGCTCCAATACCAAATCCAGGGTAATCCTGAAAATAACATTCTCTTCCAGGGAGGACGGCAGGCATAGCCTACATTAGTCAATGGCCTATTTAACCCAGACCAGGATTATGTGCTGTGTATCTATGTTAATCAACATAAAAAACCGCAACATTCAAAATTACCGCCATGGTTGCCGTTCAGGAAGTGGTCGTTTAGCGCCACTGACAAACGCGCCTCTTTATATACGAGCTCTACTTCACCATGACAACGACTACTGCACGCGGACGGATATTCTGAACTATAACTAGTAATATTGGCTTTTATTAAAGATAAAACTTGTTTGTGATGGACATTTTTTAATATATAAAATTCAAAGTCAAACAATTATCTACTGGTTATATAGTGGGTGTGCATATCATGTGATATTAAAAGAGTTTTTTTTTTTCTGGCGGATGACAAAACGAACACGGTGTGATGCGGTGTAAATAAAAACACGATGGCGACGCCCATATCAGATTATAATTGACTAACTAAAAATCCGGTTATGCTATAATCTTTTGCAATATGTCGGAGACATTGGCAGGACCTGGTGTACCAGTTACAAAGTCAGCTGTATCGCAAGGAAGGAGACGCCATAAAACACCAGAACAATTATGGTACGTTACCGTTGCCCGCGATAATCCAGGCTAAGCCTAACACTAACAGGGCTATCATCAGTAATAATATTCCACAAATTGTATGGTACGAGGGTAAAAGAACTTTATAAAGAAGCCCTGCATATATTTCAGCGTCAGAACACTGAAATAATGTGTAAGCTGATTGTGACAATTCCCTTAAAAAAATCACATTCAAAAGCAATTAAAAAAATTACTTTCACAATCATGGACATGGTCCATGCACTCATGTCATGGTGTCTGCCGATTGAGGAGGTAATTAATTAAAGAAGCTTAATTGTCCAAGCTTAGATTACTACAAACAACTGCTGCTGGACCTACCCAGTTTAACCTGACACACACCCAGACTGGTTGATTACGTGTCACCAAGCTGACATACCTAATTGCCTACATCTTCACACATAACCCCAGTTACTAGTGCATCTGTATTGGCTAGATACCTGTCAAGTAACATATGCATACCTGGCTATAGACAGTGGTGGATATGTGTACGAGCAGCCTTCGTGCATTAATTGTACCATATGGCTGGATGCTTCACAGAGAAGCCGAGATGGTGTCTGATTGAAAAGGTCTGTCAGGGAAGTAAAGTGTAAAATGCTTTGAAAGGTTCTGAAGACTGGATACTGCACTATATAAGAATGTGTCTTTATGTTTTTACTTCTATGTATTCTTGTGTGTATATATATATATATATATATATATATATATATATATATATATAGATTCAAATTGTATTCTGCTGTCACTCTATATATAATATTATATATATATATATATATATATATATATATATATATATATATATATATATATATATATATATATATATATATATATATATATATATATATATATATATATATATGTATATACAGTCACTCCATATATATATATGTTCACATATACACACATATATATATATATATATATATATATATATATATATATATATATATATATATATTACGGCACTGCATGATTTGGTATCTGCAAACACATAACTGTCATATCTAGCAGCTATACAATACACGCATATAACCATTTAGAGCTAACAATTTCATCAACATCCATACCCATCACCGGATGTTCCCTTTAACACAATTAGCTCTGGCAAAAGGAATGCACTTCCACTGTCTCTCCTTCACCACACCTCCTACACTGTTTAATCGCCAACTAGAGATTGTACCTTAAACATGTCCGGTGTGTATGTTTTATATAATTTATATTTTCTTGTTTTCCTGTCTGTCAATGGCGTAGGTATAGCCTCGACACTAATCTTTGACTTTCGTTTCTATTTCTTCCCCCTCTCTAATCATTCAATGCTCTCTTGACCAACTGTCCCCATTTCCCTTTATTCACCATTACCCATTCTTCTCCCAATCCATCCAAATATCTCTGTACACAATCCTCTTAGATTGCCCTCATCTCATTTCTCTTTCCACTGTCTGAGCATCTGCTTTCTCTATCAGCTGCCCTCCTCCTATTCTTCCACATGTCTAGCCAATTTAAATTTTAATTAGATTCTTGAAATTTCCTCTGTACAAACTTCCACCTTCAGCTCATCCATTTTAATTTATGTATTGTACAGCAAAGGATTCTATTATTATAGTGGCCAAAATTACTAGCAGATGGTTCAGGCAGAACTAAAAGGATGAATGTCAACTGTAAGAAACACAGCGTGCCCTTAAATCATTCATTCCACCCTCCATCAATTATTTAAACCAACAACCTAAAATGAATTGTTGACGGACTTATCACAGTCCCTACTGCTGCCACTGCAATGTTGTTTTATCATATTTATTTATATATCTTATAATATTTTCATATTGTTATAGTATATTTATTCAAATATTTGATAATTAATTCCCTATAGCTGCCAATGCAATGTTGTTTTATCCTGTTTATTTATTTTTCTTATAATGTTGTCAAATTGTTTTAGCATATTTATTCCAATGTTTGATAATTTTTTACAGCTACTGTTTACATATTTATATACTTGATTTTAATGTGTACACACATTACTATGCGATTTATATATATTAAATGTTATGCACCCTCCTAAGTGCAAAGTGTGTATCCATTCTATGAATGGACAATAAAGTTATTATTATTATTATTAGCTACTCCAGTGGGGTGAAAGGTCAGGTAAAGGACAGTGGAAGGACAACTGACTCAGGCCAATAACGAACAGTCTGTCCCAATGATATAAACATGCACTTTGTCTGCAATTAGAGTCATTATCAACACTTCGTGCGATGTTTGTTGCAGGTTGTTGGAGCAAAAGAAGGTGGCTTCCAGCAATATGGATTTGCACAAAACAGGCTCCCGGTTTAGCTTTAATGTTGGCAAGCAGTGGGTCTTCATCAAAGATGGCCTGGATGACTTCAGAGATGGATTGCCACCGCCTTCAGGTCAAGACATCATAGACAATGTAGGTAGTTATTTAGACACAGGTATATTGTTGGTATAAACCCTGCCATATTTTGCTGGGCCAGATAATAAATTCCAGTCTCACCATTTCTTTTATGATTGCAATTGGTTATTATTGTATTATACATCCATGTATATGTAAATTGTGTATACTCTACATCAGATGTCATTGTGTGTGTCTCAGTGCGTAAGTCTATGAGTACAGTGTACATATGTTTGATGTGCTACATGTTATATGATTCTAGCAGTGAATCTGTCGATGACGCTACATTAACTGCTAGCACCTACTCAAAGCTCTTTATATAGAAACATTATTATTTAGTGAACAAAATTCACATCCCACAGAAGCACATATTATACATGTGTAAGTGTGCAAGAGTGTGTGTGTGCTTAATATGCAGTTTTGCGAAACATTGAGAAATCTTTTTATATTTAGGTTCTATCAACCGTTAATATATTTCAAGCATTGATACTGTTTGGAATTTTACACCAGTGAGGTACATGTTTCTAACTATTTGCAGAAATGTCTGTTGAATGTATACGCATGTTTGTTTTAGCCACACAAAGGACTTGCACCGAATGTGCAGGGTGCATTAGGGCAAGGGAAGTGGATGTACAGAGTGAAGCAGCCGGCCGTACGCAAGCGCTACACTAAGGAGGAGTTGTGCTTCACAAAGCTGACCCCGATACAACGCCAGCGACGCACGCACATACAGGAGATTGAGTATGGCCTCCTGCAGCACCCCCTTGCCCTCTTCCCTCACCTGGAGGAATGTCTGCCATCAGAGGTGAGCGGGCGGGCGCGGCGGCGGGCGGGCGGCGGGCGGGAGGCGGGCGGGCGGGGGCGGCGGGCGGGCGGGCGGGCGGCGCGGGCGGGCGGGCGGGCGGGCGGCGGCGGGCGGCGGGCGGCGGGCGGCGGGCGGGGCGGGCGGGCGGGCGGAGCGGACGGCGGGCGGACGGGACGGACGGGACGGACGGCGCGCGACGGACGGACGGACGGACGGACGGACGGACGGACGGACGGACGGACGGACGGACGGACGGACGGACGGACGGACGGACGGACGGACGGACGGACGGACGGACGGACGGACGGACGGACGGACGGACGGACGGACGGACGGACGGACGGACGGACGACGGACGGACGGACGGACGGACGGACGGACGGACGGACGGACGGACGGACGGACGGACGGACGGACGGACGGACGGACGGACGGACAAAAAGAGAAGTTACATGATCAATCCACAGTGATGGGTCTACTCAAAACACAATTATGGCCTGAAATGGCACAGTACATGGATGTTTCATATATGGTACAATTTATGTTAACAAAAATTAATATGGCCATAATATATTTTTGTAGATTTATTTAAATGAAAAACGTTTTGTGTACCTACATACATAATGAAAATAATTAAGCATCAATATAAAAAATCTGCAGATTCCCAACACAATTCAGCAGATTTAAACCATTTGATTAATCAGAATAGATAAAATTTTATTCAAAAACATGCGTCCACTTGTAAACAACCTCATCACTTACATATAATTTCACAATAAATAAATAGTAACACTAATTTGAAAACCAACAAATCCATGGTAATGTCCCATTCCAGGTTATTTATAAATCAGTGTATACATTATTTAAATTGTATTTCTTCTTAAGTGCTTGCAATATATTCCTTATCTGTGCCAACAATTCTGAAGTCATCCTGAAGCAAACACTATTATGTGCTTCTTTTTGTTGCAATAGTCTATTATTGGGCAAACCCCAATTAGAATAGTTTACACATTGATAAGTGGTCATAATGTTCTAATTACACTGTGTTATTCACAATACATTTTAACTTCATCTTTGTCATTTATTATTTATGTAGTTTAATGCCCCTTACATCTGTTGCCCCAGCTATCTAATGCTCAAGACAATGCCCTATACATCTAAAGCTTCCAGACATGTCCATGATAATGCCCCAGATATCTAATGCTCCAGACATCTAATGTTTCAGATATCTAATTCCTCAGACAATGTCCTAGACATCGAATGCCACAGATATCTAATGTTCCAAACATCTAATTCTCCAAGCATCTAATATGCCCTGGATGTCTAATGTAATGGATGTGTAATACCAGACATCTAATACCCTGTACATATAATGCCCCGTATGTAAATTGCCCCATGTATCTGATGTCACAGACATCCAAGGGTCTAGCAGTTGGCCAAGCTGACATCTGAAATATTACCAATAAAATTCTTTGAATCTTAATATTCTGCTTACATTTATTTGAATATTTCCTGAATGCAGTGTTCACAGTTTTTATTTCACTACACACTTTTCAAACAGGGAAGTCAAACAACATATCTATTTTACTTATAAGAATTTTTTTTATCTAGTATGTTAATAAATAATGAAACAGATGTTGTATACGTGTAATGTGCATGTGAGTGAGTGTGAGAGATTTGTTTCAGCTGTTTGAAGATGTCATTGACATCCTTGACCCAGAAATGAACCTAGTCACAGAAGATGAGGATGATTATGAGGATGAAGATATTGGAGAAGAACAAGAGATGCAGCCAACACAGGTAGAACCTGGGGTCCGAGTGGAAGAAGCTTCGACATCTGCAGATGACACCACCGTCCCACTGTCCTCGTGAGTCATCTGACATTAGTTCATAGTTGAACTTGAATTAAAACTCTGTATGATAATATGTTCAGTTTGGCTGGATTCTGTCAGAACCATTCACCCTTTGTCCTGCTATGTGAAATCTATGTTTCACAATGATTGCAGGTGTCTGACTGTTGTCACATAAATGATATAATGTTATAGTTTTACTGGGTGGGGGAGGGCAGTTGGGTGAGATTTTGGGACTTTTGTGACTGACCGTGAAGACCGGCCACTGGACATTGGGTTAAATAGCAGCATGGCATTATACAGGTACAGTTTAACTGTCCATAGGTGTTGTATCATCTATTTCTTATAAAGGTGGCTTTAACCAAACAATTTAAATATGTACATTTCCTTTCTCTCTGTTCAATATCAGTAAAACAAAGAAATTGTTACACATCACTGACTTATGACATCTAATTCTGATTAGTTGACTGCAGTGTGTATGTTTGGCAGAAAGTTTAACTAAACCAATACATGTATATAGTATACACAGTGCATACAATAGACAAATCAAAATAGAACATAAACATTATATCTATCCAAATTATCCCTCATTGCTCAGATAAAGAGCTGTCAACTAAGCTAACTTCCTAAAGCTGTTTTTATATTGTGACCCTGAAATCCCGAAATTGCGACCCTGGAATAAAAAATATAAATCGACGAACCCCACCAGTGAGACTGCTAAACCAGACACAACATTTCAGCTGCCTATAAAACTGACAAAATATTGTTCACAGATGACAAACCCAGAACCGTGTTGTTTTATGAGAGTACATAACAATATTTGTGTGGTTGTTTACAGCACTGATGAGCAGCACAAGGTGCGGAATCCCTACCGATGGCTGGCCTGGAAGGAAGAACGAGAGAAGAAAGATAGGAGGAGAATGGGAGAAAGGCGGGCACAGTCGCCTTCTGAGGTGAGGCAATGGGGTGCTGACTCGATGAGAAAACAATGTCATATGTGTCACTTTACATATGTTGCAGTTAAAGGTAAATTCTTATATGGGGTTGTAACCAGTCCTTAAGATTTTTCATTCACAATGATCCACTGAAACCTGTTCAGTTGAATAGTGTTTTGGTTTATCTGGGTAGATGGGAAACATCAGACATTATGCAAGTATTGTGCAAAGATGACTTGTAAATAAATATCCACCATTGTATATAGCCAGATGCTCATTGAGCGTGAGTGTTTAATGTGTCTAGGATGAGCAAGTTGTGTTTAATATGGGTGTTTATTGTGTCTAGCTTGAACAAATTATGTTGAGTCGTCGCTTGGACGTAAGTGTTTATTGTGTTTTTGTTATTTTTTTATTATGCTTAGGTTGAGTAAGTTATGTTGAACATGTTCATTTTGTCTAGGTTGAGCAAGTTGTGTTGAACATGTTGATTTTTTCTCGGTTGAACAAGTTGTGTTGAACATGTTTATTGTGTCTAGGTTGAACAAGTTGTGTTGATCATGTTTATTGTGTCTAGATTGAGTAAGTTATGTTGAACATGTTCATTTTGTCTAGGTTGAGCAAGTTGTGTTGAACATGTTCATTTTTTCTCGGTTGAACAAGTTGTGTTGAACATGTTTATTGTGTCTAGGTTGAACAAGTTGTGTTGAACATGTTTATTTTGTCTAGGTTGAACAAGTTATGTTGAACATGTTTATTGTGTCTAGGTTGAACAAGTTGTGTTGAACATGTTTATTGTGTCTATATTGAGCAAGTTGTGTTGAACATATTGATTTTGTCTAGATTGAACAAGTTGTGTTGAACATGTTTATTGTATCTAGGTTGAACAAGTTGTGTTGAACATGTTTATTGTGTCTAGATTTAGCAAGTTATGTTGAACATGTTTATTGTGTCTAGATTGAACATGTTATGTTGAACATGTTTATTGTGTCTAGGTTGAACAAGTTGTGTTGAACATGTTTATTGTGTCTAGATTAAGCAAGTTGTGTTGAACATGTTTATTGTGTCTAGGTTGAACAAGTTGTGTTGAACATGTTTATTGTGTCTAGATTGAACAAGTTGTGTTGGACATTTTTCTTGTGTCTAGATTGAGCAAGTTGTGTTGAACATGTTTATTGTGTCTAGATTGAACAAGTTGTGTTGGACATGTTTATTGTGTCTAGATTAAGCAAGTTGTGTTGGACATGTTTATTATTGTGTCTAGATTGAGCAAGTTATGTTGAACATGTTGATTTGTGTCTAGGTTGAACAAGTTGTGTTGAACATGTTTATTGTGTCTAAATTGAACAAGTTGTGTTGGACATGTTTATTGTGTCTAGATTGAGCAAGTTGTGTTGAACATGTTGATGTTATCTAGGTTGAACAAGTTATGTTGGACATGTTTATTGTGTCTAGATAGAGCAAGTTGTGTTGAACATGTTTATTGTGTCTAGATTGAGCAAGTTGTGTTGAACATGTTTACGTGTCTAGATTGAGCAAGTTGTGTTGAACATGTTGATTTTGTCTAGGCTGAACAAGTTATGTTGAACATGTTGATGTTGTCTAGGCTGAACAAGTTATGTTGAACATGTTTATTGTGTCTATGTTGAACAAGTTGTGTTAAACATGTTTATTGTGTCTAGATTGAACAAGTTGTGTTGAACATGTTGATTTTGTCTAGGTTGAAAAAGTTGTGTTGAACATGTTTATTGTGTCTATGTTGAACAAGTTGTGTTAAACATGTTTATTGTGTCTAGATTGAACAAGTTGTGTTGAACATGTTGATTTTGTCTAGGTTGAAAAAGTTGTGTTGAACATGTTTATTGTGTCTATGTTGAACAAGTTGTGTTGAACATGTTTATTGTGTCTAGATTGAACAAGTTGTGTTGGAAATTTTTATTGTGTCTAGATTGAGCAAGTTGTGTTGAACATGTTTATTGTGTCTAGATTGAACAAGTTATGTTGGACATGTTTATTATTGTGTCTAGAACATGTTGATTTGATTTTTCTAGGTTGAACAAGTTGCATTGAACATGTTTATTGTGTCTAAATTGAACAAGTTATGTTGGACATGTTTATTGTGTCTAGATTGAGCATGTTCTGTTGAACATGTTTATTGTGTCTAGATTGAGCAAGTTGTGTTGAGCATGTTTACGTGTCTAGATTGAGCAAGTTGTGTTGAACATGTTGATTTTGTCTAGGCTGAACAAGTTATGTTGAACATGTTGATGTTGTCTAGGCTGAACAAGTTATGTTGAACATGTTTACGTGTCTAGATTGAGCAGGTTGTGTTGAACATGTTTATTGTGTCTAGGCTGAACAAGTTATGTTGAACATGTTTACGAGTCTAGATTGAGCAGGTTGTGTTGAACATGTTTACGTGTCTAGATTGAGCAGGTTGTGTTGAACATGTTTATGTGTCTAGATTGAGCAGGTTGTGTTGAACATGTTTACGTGTCTAGATTGAGCAGGTTGTGTTGAACATGTTTACGTGTCTAGATTGAGCAGGTTGTGTTGAATATGAGTGTGTATTCTGTCCAGGATGAACACATCAAGACTGTGACCAGAGACTTCTGTGAGTGGGTGGCGAGTCTGGGAGGTGAGGCCAACAACATTGAGGAGTCAACCATCACCAGTCTCTTCGCGAGTGGGTATGAGACTAAGCCCGCCCTCTCCGTACCCATCCACGTTGTCGAACTGACAAACGTCCCCCCTGAACTGCGCATGTCAACCCGCATACAGTCAGACACACCTGGTGTCAACAAGGGTGTGTCTAAGGACACTGCAGACGAAACTGTCAAGTGGGTAGGTGCTTAATGACTTAATGTCCCAGCTTTGTGAGTGTGTGTGTGTGTGTGTGTGTGTGTGTGTGTGTGTGTGTGTGTGTGTGTGTGTGTGTGTGTGTGTGTGGTGTGTGTGTGTGTGTGTGTGAGTGTGTGGTGTGTGTGTGTGTGTGTGTGTGTGTGTGTGGTGTGTTTATATTTGTATTTGTATGTGTTATACCTTGCTGAGAAAGGTAATAACATTCTTGGTCTCTAATGTGACAGCTGTATTATTAAACATGACAGGTCGGCAGACAACTATACTAGCTCAGTTCCGGTGAGGAGTATACAAACGATCAAATCGATCTATGATACATTATCACAGTGTGGGTTAGTGTGTGTGTGTGTGTGGGCATTTGTGTGTGTGCATGCGTGTGGGTGTGTGCATGTGTATGTATATGCATGTGTTAGTATGCCAGTGTATGTATATAGTCAACCACCAACCGTGACTTGCTAGGATGATTTATGATATCACTTCATGGGTATTTATGACTGTTTACCTTATGGTATCTCCTATGTTCTTTCTATCCTTCAGGGTCATACTGGCTCCTACGTCCCGAGCTGGTCCAAGTTCCGGTATGGAGCCTGGTACCTGCCAACAAAACTGTGGAAAAGACGTAACATAAACGAACCACTAGAAGACCCGAAACAGTTGAAGATGGAGGAGAAATCTAAAGCAAAAAAGAATAGTCTGAACCTTGTATGTCTTCACTTTTAATTATGGTTTCTTAGTAATACATGTCTTCATAAGAAACTTGTATTTATTTTGTAATCCTCTGCGAATATATGAAACTAAATTGTATGTTTGTTTTAAATACGGACTTTATGATTACTCCTTAAACAGTTAGTGGACAAAACTGGACATTGTAGATTACTTTCTGACTGGTAGTACAAAATACCTATGAATTAGTCTTTTATTTAATATCATTTCAATTCCAGGACACAGAATTAGCGACGATGCATGGTGCCAATGCCTTCATGGAGTT
>JAODUO010001154.1:142500-147910 GCA_025642075.2 Ridgeia piscesae | reverse complement strand
ATGGATGGAAGGATGGATTTGACAGTGATGCATTTAATTTCCCTTATATATACAATACTGAATTATTGTGATATATGAAGGGACATGACTTACAGAGTAGTCCAATAGAAAACAACGAATCAAGTACAAATAATACTTGCCCATTTTCTAGCCCCGGTGTCTTGGCTGCCACAGTACCTGCAGCATTTGGTTACAGCATCTGTCACAACCAACAGAAACATACATTTATTCAAACAGAGTTAGTAGTAATAGAATAATGTGGTAACAACAATACATGCAGTATAAACAGTTGAGTAAATTTATATAGCACCACACGATACACATATGTTAGAATAATATAAAACAATAATATAAAATAAATAAATTTGTATGTTACTTGTATGGTATGCTTAAAAGAAGCTGTAAAAATATAATCTTCCTTCAACCACTAGTGGTTTGGGATACTGGCTTTACATATGCTATTATTATAACAGATAAACAATGAAATCATGGATGTTATTTTGTTACCTCTGTCCATGTTGTCTAGGAGTCGCTGTGCCTGTTGCCTCCGCAAGTTGTTGACTGTGTTCTCTGTCATGAGGTCTTTGCCAGCCAGGAGAAGATCTACGAACTGAAACAATTTATTAGGAAGTGCAATGTGAAGTTATCATTACAAGTGTTCTCACTCATATACAGAGCATCAACAATGCAACATTTACACACAAACATATATAATGTGTGTGTGTATATATATATTTTTGTATAAATGCTTTATATTACGTAATATTATAATTTATATATATATATATATATATATATATATATATATATATATATATATATTTATAATATAATAAATAAACATTTATACATATTTTGTTTTTCAGAAACCCAGCAAACATGGACATTGCATTTATAAGTACCGGTAAGTAAGTTAGAGTTCATGTCAAGGAAAAAAACACTAGTAAAGTAACGGAGGTATGTAACACGCACGCATGCTGTGTGTCTTGTTAGCGTTTTTGCACTTACTTCCACGACCAACACCCCACAACTGTGGCCATCTTGCTGTATGGTGTGTGGCCGAAGTGTCACCTTCCATGTAGTCTGAGGACCTTCGTTTGGTGCCTCTTAGTGATGGCATTCCACGCATTCAAGATGGCTTTGATGCGTGTTGGCTTCTCCCCCAGTGGATTGACATACACAATGTGTCTCACACTGGGGTAGAAAGCCAGCAGCTCCCAGTGGTCACCAGACACATTGAATGGTGCCAGCACAATGTTTGTATCATCAAAGACATGCTGAAACACAGTCATACATCAAACCATTTAGCTGTGTGGCATAAGGATAATAAGACATAGTAAATGTCCCCATGCAAATAAAAACTTACCACTTGTTAAATCATTCAGAGAATGTATTCAGCAACAGAGCTATGAAATTTCAACTCAAAAAAGTACAAAGTATATTGTCCATGATCATTGAGTTACTGTAATATTCCAAACTACCTTTGGGAAAGCGGCTGTATCTGGTGACTTCAGGAGCAAGTTCATGACATGGCAATCAATCGTACTTGCTTTCTTCTCTTGCACTAAGAGTTGCATGTAAACTCGGATCACCTACAATAAAGTAATCACCTGGCATTTTTTTGGGTCAGAAGGAATCACCATTGCACTGATATATATATATATATATATATATATATATATATTTTTTTTTGACAAGTCACACCGTACAGTATGGTATGCGACACACAATAGCCCTAGCACGATACTCTATAAATATGTGATTACAGTTGACAAAGTATGTAATTCATTAATTTTGCAACACTTCCATATCCTATATCCTTGATAACTCAAGGTAAGAGATGCAATAAACAAAATTATTTGGCGTAATCATAAACAGGGATGGGCAAAAGTTGTTGTTGCTGCATGGAAGCACATAAAAACTGTGGTGGAAAAGCAATTAAAAACAAGTAATTCTATCATCATGGTCAAGGTGTGAAGTAGTTCATGTATAAAGGGCTAATCCCAACTGATATTGTATCAATGTGTGTGAACTGTTATATGAACACTGACACAATGTTTTATCCAATTAAATACTTTTCAATGTACACACACTCTGAACCATGTCTGAGTCAATCATCTGGCATCTGGCCAGCTTTGCTTTGTTCACCTGCTTGTATTCGTATTGAGAAATGGTATTGATATTGTTCGGCCGTACTATTTGTGCATTCAGCATATATATGGTAACAGTAAATACCTTTTCTATGCTCAACCGATTGTTAATATATTGTTTACTAACCTTACTTGGAAGTGTCCAGTTAACTTACCTCATCAATCAGATCACTGTTCGGTCTGATTGTGCCAAACGCAAAGCCAGAGACCTTCACCTTGTTCACTACAGCCATCAGTGCTAGGGAGACATTATGCTTCCAGACATCGTCTAGGCAGGGCGTCACAGGAAGTTGCTCACCTTGCAGTGCAATGCATTTGTGATCAAGTTTACTATGACATCACAATACTATAAAATCGGCATTCTCTGTAACAATCTCTGCCATGGTTGGCAGTGTGTCCTGTTTAAAGAACACACCCAGTAATATTTCACTTGTTATTTTGTTCTTACGAACCTATGTGCTACACTTACTTTCCTTAATATGTTACTTCTGGGCATAGTTAGTGTGACCAACATGAAAACTATTATGGTAAGTGCACAGATTTTAAAAAGAGTCACAGATTATACATTTTACAAAAACCTAAATTATTTTATCTTTATAAATAATTATTTATATTAAACTACCCTGAACATATACTGACAAGTGCATGTATGTCAGTTAAGTTATCATGATACATTTCCCAGTACCGTCACGAGGTCGGCTTCTCTGTGCAACCTGACATGCGGTCCCACATGTTGGGTTTAACGCGGTAACTCTTGCCCAAAGTGTCCCACGTTGTGTAGGGCTTTGGGAAAGAGTGAGCCAGGTTGCAAAAAACTTTGGATGATCTTCAAGTCTTCGTTGCTTGCAACATCATAAGAAGATCATCCGTCAGCTCGTCAAAGTCATTCAGCTGAATTGGAATAAACCGAATTGGAATTAGTTGAATTGTTGAAACTAGGTTTTAATGCTTATCGATGTGTAAGCCCTGCTTACTGCTACAAATTAGGCAACAGCAGAAATCATTACTGTATAGTTATACCACAAACAAAGTTATTTCTTTTTAGCGTAACAGAAAAGACAGAAGGATTTATGCATAAAAAATTTTTAAAACAATCACGTAAGAGCAATTACCAATTCACATCGGTCACAACAATGACTCCATTCCTCTACTTTACAAGTCACCCAATCCTAAATAATAATTAAAAAGAAAACAGTACTAAGCAAGATGGCCCTGATCTGTCAGTTGAGCCATCACCTGCAGAATGCAAAGTATCAGAAGTAAAACTAGATACAGCATACAAGGCAACACACAATATTTAGATACCTGTCTGACTATAACCAACATCTACAATTATCTACCAGCCACAATGCAGGGGTTACCCAGCCACAGACATATTACTTGAATGCATAATCAATAGTAGCGAATTGCAAAATCGAACAACAATACAGCTGAAGTCTAAATAGTTACAGGTGCAAAATTTCAATTACAAACAAATGGTGGCACCAATCATGACAACGTAACTGGAGAATTAAGTGGCACCATCTGGCGACTAACCGTGAACACACACCGTCCACACCATTACTTAAATAAACACATTGTAAAAGTTCAATCTTAATTTTATTGTACTAGGCCCGAATGATGTTCAACTAGAATCTTACAGTCGAATTACGATCTTACAGCGAATTACAACTTCAACAGAAAACACACTTCGGCTGACAGGGTGAGTTCAGGGGTTCTCCTGTGCCATGATTTAAATCTCGCGCTCCACATAATTATTACCGGGGGGTACTACTATTTGTTACTATATTCAGAGAAATGACAGTATCACAAACAATAATTACCTCATCAGCATGTTGCATGGCTTGATAAGTGGTTTCAACAATCTCCTCCGTTGCGATGTCTGGGACTATAATCTCCTCCGTTGAGATGTCTGGTAATAAAAATAGGAGTTACAAATCATGTCAATATCAGAAGTCACGGATAAAAAAGACATGTATTTCATGTACTGGAGGGAACATCTGCCACTTTTGGCGTATCAGTGTCATCATAGACACGCCAAATATTAGACAATATTATCAAATCTATATTATGTACATTTGAATGCTTGTTTGGTTTATATAATAAACCATCACCATCATCATTTATGATAATGTGCATATGGGAGAGCTTGTAAGACGGCTTGGTTGGCAGAAAATGTGCCATATTTTGAAACTGTAAAAAACCTTACATTCATTCAGATAGTTGTCTACATCAAACATCTTGGTGGACAGGTGCAGCATGTCATCAGACTGAGTCGGGAGGTGCAGTGTAGTGGTGGGCTTCACACAGATGTGCTGTGCTGATGACACGAAACAGTAATGTTTACCGTGTTTGCTTATATAATAAAATGATTTTAATTTAACAGGCTATTATATGGTTAGTTTTGTAAGCAGAGATATCTGATCACCTGTTGAGTGTACTTAGCTGAAGTAATGGTGATATAAGTTGCAGTAATACCCAGCAAACACATAACATTCCGGTAACAGTAACGCTACATTATAATCAGGTTATTCAGTAACGTTGTTGACACTATGAGGCGAACATAAACAAAACTTTCCAAAAGAATGTGGGAATGCGATTTTGTTACCTGGATAGTAAGTAATGCGCATTATTGTGATCGAAAAACTAAGTAATACTGGGTATATTACTTGCAATACACTCCAAACCTGAATTGCTTTGTACAAATTATTTTGGATTATGTATATTTACTAGGTTTGCTGTGTTTAGTGCTGCATACAAGAACCCAGTACCTTCTCATTCTTGACAACTTTCTGCAGTTAATGCATATGTAATGGATACTTACTGGGGCTTGTGTTGTCATGTTGCCAGCGAGACACCAGCACGTTCTCATCTTGTGGCATCTTCCTTGGTGTCGTCCCCAAAACGGCAGCACTTAAAAAGAACCTTTCATGTGAAATAAAGAATCCACAGGTAGCCAAACATTATCTGAACAAATGATGTCACAATTATTATTGTTGAAATGTCAACATGATGAAATATTCTTAAATGTCTACCAAATGTGGTAAAATATTGTGTATCTGCATTCTTCAGGAGAGGATATCTACTTGGCATACTACATGGTTGTGAGTTTATGCAGTTATTAAAAAGGCAACATTGTTTCATGACATAAGTATTAATTACAAAACCATGTCCTTGCACACAGTTGTACTTACCTATTCTGGCATACTGTACTGCGCGTATGACAGTCAGCACCACACTGGTGGCCTGCTTTGACGCAC